>VMOF01000013.1:41156813-41240149 GCA_011764245.1 Trialeurodes vaporariorum | reverse complement strand
TCTTTTTTGTCGAGTAATATCAAAATTTAATGTTGATAAATTCCAAAGATTATCGGTCTAGGTCCGCCTACACTTCTGAAACTACCTCTAAAAGTGACGACTATAACGTCTATGAGACTGTTTCAAAAACGACTATAAACATAGTCGGCCAACTATGGCTATAGTCATTTTTAGAACGGTCGTATAGTCGTCATAACCGTCATTTTAATCAGGGAATTTCCCATTCTTGCGCGTTTAAAAGCATTTTTTAAGTGTAGGAGTAAATATCGCGAGTTTTTAGTGCTACTTTGGTTATTTTTGGAGGTTTTTACATTTGATTTGACCCTTAAATCGCCTATAGAAGAAAACAGTATACATCAACAGCCCCATTTTTTATTCTGTGCCGGAGGCAGGGCTGCCTTTTTGCGTATAATTAATAGTATTTTTCAAATCACCGATGATTCCACCGGTTGAAAAAATATTACACAGTTCAATTCGCAGTATATGACTGTACTGCACGAAAATACTCTGATCTATAATCTTTTCTCAATCGGTACAGTCGCCGTTTAATTATTAAAATATCCGCAAGTTTTTTAAAGTCATCGACGCGACGACTCCACCGGTTGAGAAAAGATTACAGATTCGGGTTTTCTCGTGCTGTGCAGTCATTCACTGAACTGAAACGTGTAACCTTTTCTCAAGTCGGTGGAATCATCGGTGAATTGAAAAATATCATGAATTATGCGCAAAACGGCAGCACTGGCCGGAGGAGACTTCACCAATTGGGAAAAGATTATATACACCAGAGTATTTTCGTGCATTACTGCCATACACCGAACTAAATTATATATACCGAACTAAATTATATGTAATCTTTCTGTCAACCGGTGGAATCACCAGTGAATTGAAAGATGCCATTGAATCAGTGGCGGCTCGTGCAACGCGATGCGCCGACTCCATGCTTCTTGATGTTTCTCCATTTAAAACTATAGAAGAGTATCGATCGTCAGGGGGTACAATCGAACCCCCGAGAAATCGATACTTTTCTATAGTTTTAAATGGAAGTGGACATCGATATATTGAATTTCACGAGCCGCCACTGCATTGAATGTACACAAAATGGCAGCTCTGCTCGAAACATCTGGACGATCCGTATCAATGCTATTAGAACCGTATCAATATTTTAGTCGCTGGCTATCGAAGCGGATAAATCGATACTTTTCTATAGTTTTAAATGGAGTGGACATCGATAATTGAATTTCACGGCCGCCACTGCATTTAATGTACACAAAACGGCAGCTCTGCTCGAAATATCTGGACGATCCGTATCAATGCTATTAGAAACCGTATCAATATTTTAGTCGCTGGCTATCGAAGCGGATAAATCGATACTTTCTATAGTTTTAAATGGAGTGGACATCGATATATTGAATTTCACGAGCCGCCACTGCATTGAATGCACACAAAACGGCAGCTCTGTTCGAAACATCTGGACGATCCGTATCAATGCTATTAGAACCGTATCAATATTTTAGTCGCTGGCTATCGAAGCGGATAAATCGATACTTTTCTATAGTTTTAAATGGAGTGGACATCGATATATTGAATTTCACGAGCCGCCACTGCATTGAATGCACACAAAACGGCAGCTCTGTTCGAAACATCTGGACGATCCGTATCAATGCTATTAGAACCGTATCAATATTTTAGCCGCTGGCTATCGAAGCGGATAAATCGATACTTTTCTATAGTTTTAAATGGAGGGACATCGATATATTGAATTTCACGAGCCGCCACTGCATTGAATGCACACAAAACGGCAGCTCTGTTCGAAACATCTGGACGATCCGTATCAATGCTATTAGAACCGTATCAATATTTTAGCCGCTGGCTATCGAAGCGGATAAATCGATACTTTCTATAGTTTTAAATGGAGTGGACATCGATATATTGAATTTCACGAGCCGCCACTGCATTGAATGCACACAAAACGGCAGCTCTGTTCGAAACATCTGGACGATCCGTATCAATGCTATTAGAACCGTATCAATATTTTAGCCGCTGGCTATCGAAGCGGATAAATCGATACTTTTCTATAGTTTTAAATGGAGTGGACATCGATATATTGAATTTCACGAGCCGCCACTGCATTGAATGCACACAAAACGGCAGCTCTGTTCGAAACATCTGGACGATCCGTATCAATGCTATTAGAACCGTATCAATATTTTAGTCGCTGGCTATCGAAGCGGATAAATCGATACTTTTCTATAGTTTTAAATGGAGTGGACATCGATATATTGAATTTCACGAGCCGCCACTGCATTGAATGCACACAAAACGGCAGCTCTGTTCGAAACATCTGGACGATCCGTATCAATGCTATTAGAACCGTATCAATATTTTAGCCGCTGGCTATCGCAGCGGATACCAGGATGGTGAGGGGGAGGTGGGAGGGGTCATTCTTGGAAAAGCCATCATGAAATTGAAGCACGAACTGTATTACAAATTATAAACAAGCTCTTGCCGTCACACAATGGACAGACATCACTAATTTGATGGTCAAAAATGAAACCAGCAAGTTGAAGTAATCAATTTATAAAATTACATGATGGCGGTCAAATGTCAAATGAGCGGGTGACACAGCTGTGCAAAATGTTCCAAAACTTCGGAAGTTTCACGCTATCCATGACTTATTTCCTCACAGGATTTTAAAAGATTTCCTCACGAAAATGTGAAAGTGATGAATTTTTTCTGCTTATTGTAACATTTCAACACCGTATATACGGCGAACATGACCATGAACATGACATGTTCGCAAAATGACCGATATTTTCCCATTTTTCACACTATTTTCCTGGAAAATCCTTATCGCTATTATTATAAACCGTTTCTTAACCGGTGGAATCATCGGTGAATAGAAAAGTGTCATAAATTATGCACAAAATGGCAGCTCTATTTACCATAAAAAAGCTGCAATTATAAAAAAATAATAATAAAAAAAAAAAAAAAAAAAAAAAAAAAAAAAAAAAAAAAAAAAAAAACATTATGTATGATATGAGTTAGTAAGAGAATGAAATGAAGTAAAATGAGAGTCTGGATAGTGTAAGAAAAACAACAAAAAAAAAAAAAAACAAAAACAAAAACAAAAAAAAAAAAAAAAAAAAAAAAAAAAATTTGCTCAGCAGCAGGATTAGATATAAAAATAACAGTAAGGCCAAAAATATTACGGAGTGATCCACCCTATGGACAGAGAAACTGCGATTGCAAAAACCCGTCCCTGGTGGAGATTAACAACTCCATCCCCAAAGTGGGGGGAACCCGTTTAGCAAAAATAAAAAAAAATTTTACATCACTGTAAGTAAACCGCATGGCTTAGGACCAAGGTTTTGGGCCCGCCGTGTGGACAACAGCAACACCCCGCCAAGCGAGGAAAAAAGAAAAATAATAATAAAAATAAAAATAATAATAATAATAATAATAATAAAAATAATAAAAATATAATAAAAATTATTTCATCGTAAAGACTCAACATGAGAAAAAAAGGGAAAAGAAAAACAATGGACTGATGGGGTTTTTTCCTAAAAGAAAAAAAACTCGTGTTGGGGACCCCAAAAGAAAAAATAACTAACAAAGTAAGATAAAAGATATTAGAAAAACAAATTTTGACGTAAATAAATGCAAAAATAAATAATAAATTTAAATTTAAAATAAAAAGATGGATAAATAAAATAAATAAAGACATAAAAAATAATAGATAAATGAATAATAAAAAATTAAATAAATAATAAATAAAAAAGTAAATAAATAAAAAATAAATAAATAAATAAATAGATAAAAAAATAATAAAAAATAAAAAAAAATAAATAAAAAAAATAAGTAAATAAAAAAATAAAGAACAAAAAAATAAATAAAAAAATAAAAAAAAATAAATAAAAATAAATAAATAAATAAATAAAAAGAAAAACAGTAGAAGAAAATTGAAACGATGCGAAAAAAAAGTTGTATGAATGGGTGAAAAAGTGAGTGAGTTAAAGAAGGAAAGAAAGAACGAATGAATAAATGAATCAACCAATCAATGAGATTAGATCAATTATATTGGACTCCCTCATTGTCATTCACCATCGTGATATCGCCATCTCGTAATTTTGCTGAGAGCATTTATTTCGTTTGAGAATGTCGTTTTGAACTTCCTGATGCTACCAACATTATTCTCAAGCAGTGGCGGCTCGTGCGATTTGGCAACAGTGTTTTTATCCCATTTAAATACATGGAAAACAATCGAAACTCGAGGAGGCTGCCAGCCTCCGCTTGAAACGATTTTTTACCGAAGTTTAAGTGGGAAAAATTCAAGGTTGCCAAATCTCACGGGCCGCTACTGTTCTCAAGTTAATTTAGATAGGAATCAATCCTTCATCACTGTAACGCTGAACCAAAAGTTTTCTACAGACCCAGTTAAACTTGCTGTGATCTTTGACCGCCAAATATTTTATTTTTGCCCTCTGTGCGCTATGGTTGAGCTTGCTCGGGAAATCGAACAGATGCCAAAAAGTATAAAAAAAAAGTAACGAAAAAAGAATCAGAGAAAGAAGAAACGAAATTGCGTAAATAAACGTAAAATAAACGTATCAAGTGATGTTGGGTGAAAGTGAAAGGTACGAGAGAAGAGCGTAAGAAAAGAAAGAGGAATTTCATAATCGAGTTTCTATTTCCATCCGATTGATGGAACGCGCGCGCGAATAATGACGGGCTTTTTATTTTCTGTGGTCAAATTGTGCAGTGAATTGATGGGAAGGGGGGAAAGGGGTAAAAGGGGAAAATAAACTGTAGGGATTACCTTACGAACACTCTCTCACATCAAATTTAATCTGGGGGAGACCCCGAGACCCCCTTCAATATTCTAAAGGAGACCCCCAGACCCCCTTCAATATTCCAAAGAAGACCCCCTCAATATTCTGGGGGGGGGACCCCAGACCCCCTTGAAAAATGATGGGCTTTTTATTTTCTGTGGTAAAACTGTGCAGTGAATTGATGGGAAGGGGGGAGGGGTCAAAGGGAAAAACAAACTGTAGGGATTACCTTACGAACACTTTCTCACATCAAATTTAATCTGGGGGAGACCCCCAGACCCCCCTTCAATATTCTAAAGGAGACCCCCAGACCCCCCTCAATATTCTAGGGGAGACCCCAGGCCCCCTTTCAATACCCAGGGGGAGACCCCCAGACCCCCCTTCGATATTTTTATCCAGATCCAAAGATCCATTTTTGAAATATTTAAATTTTTCCTTTTTTTGACCCATTTTCCCCATTGATTTTAATGGAAACCATTTTTCATCCATAACTAACCTAAAAGTTAAAATGTCAAAAAAACAAAAAAAAAGTCCCTCTGGGAATGTTAACAGCAACGTCTCTGCAAAATTTGGATGCTTATGGATCAAAAGCTAAAAAGTTATGCTGGGTTTCACGTTTTATGGCTACCGACAGACAGACAGACAGACGCCACAGAAAGTTATAGTGCATTTACACCTCCAAGCCACTTATGGTTAAATAATATTGAAACTTTATGGATGAACATTCTTTAGGATAGTATTCAGATTGATGAGAGCCAATTATTTTGTAATTATCTTGATTTACTTAATCGTAGTGGGCCAAGGATCGAAACGAAAAACCTTGAAAATCTCTGCGCCATAGCAATACTTTCTCTATTTCTAACTTTGTTAGTGAGAAAGTAAAAATTATAATAATAAAAAAAAGCAAAAGTAAATGGTCGCGACTGGCCGGTGAACTTTGCTCGTCGACTAAGGAGCTGAATATGCAACCCTGCACGCTAAAAAGTCAAATATACCCATCACAGGTTGCCTGCTATGTACCCACTGAGCTATTGAGTCAATTTCAATGAGCTCGGTACAGTACCTAAGGTGTCGAATTTCTATCGATTTATCAAGAAAAAAAATTGATTCCACCGAATACGAGCACAATGCGAATATTCTCGGACGGAAATGAAATCGCATGACAGCATAAATTTCACGCGAGGAACATGTTATAAAAGCCGAAGCGCACAAAAGCTGTCAACGTCGAGCCAAACCCCCGCTTAGCGGAAAATATTCCTACCCTCTCCACCTCCACCCTTCTTGAAGCGTTTCAGCCCCCACCCCCACCCCAGCTGTTCCTCGCAATTTACCTCGTGCGAAAATTCCCGTCGCAAAAAAAAAAAAAAAAAAAAAAAAAAAAAAAAAAACCGGCCTCCTATCAATTTTAAGCACATCACCGCTCCACTTTACATAATTCCGAAGCATAAAACCCGCTTCATTTTATTACTTATTTATGTCGCATTTTCCACTTCCCAGCTCCATATATCGCGTGAAGAAGAAAAGGAGGCGAAATAACTTGGCTCAAAAAACATTGGGTCTGTTCTTTACCGGAATCTTCAATATCTTTTGTAACTGTAATCATTCGGAAAGAGCGCACCGAATGTTTTATGAGTGTTCCAGCTTCCAGCAATTGTAGGAAATGAATGCGAATTGGCTCATTCATTCTCTCTCTCTCTCTCTCTCTCTCTCTCTCTCTCTCTCTCTCTCTCTCTCTCTCTCTCTCTCTCTCTCGTGTATTCCCCTCTTTCTTAGTTGTTCTACAGCGGCATCCTCATCTTCTTTTTTATTTGTTTGTTTCATTTTTGTGAAAGTTTTTCTTCCCGTTATCCAGAGATTATACGTGTGAGTTCCAGCGGCGTTGAGTGAAATCTGGCAATGTTGCATTTTACCCATTTAAACCTTTGCAAAAGGTCAAACTTAGGTGTGAACACTGCACAACCAATAGTTTCATCTTTTTCTTGTTTGTAGTTTTTTTATTGTTTCAAACGGCCGTATCTCGGTTAACTATGCTTTACAGGCTGAGATGGAATGAGAAAAGCGAAGTCTGAAATTTTGAGGTTTTTGTTTGTTTTTGTTTTTTGTTTTTTTCTTAAATGTAAAAACTTGAACTGAGAACCAAAGTGTCTTTAGGTTTTTTCTTTCAAGTTCGGTCTCAAATCGGTGTGGTTCGTTCCAACTTGATCGGGTTCCTGTCATCCAGCAGAACTGCCTTCATTGAAATGGTAGGAGTTTGATGATGCAACTATTCCGGCATCTTGGAGCTCGTGTGGTCTAACTCACAAATTGAAGGCGCTTCGGACATTCACTCGCATCGCATGCTTCGCCCGTGTCGTGCTTGCTTTTGTGATTTTATGTGCTCAAATGAATGATTCATAAGCGAATCCAGTAAATCTTTAAGTGGTGTTATTTCCAGGATTATTCCCAGAGAATAAACCAGGAATTTAAAAAAAAAAAAAAAAGTGCAGAATCCAGCCCGGGGCCTATCATACGAAAATAACCAATAAAAACCTGGAGTTCCTCTAATGAGGCCAAATTTTGAAACATATGGAACATTGAGCTCATAAGGGAAACTTTTCGGACTGAGATGAATCATGCAAGAAGAAATTCGCCGTACTCCATTGTTGCCAAATTTGGGGTAAAATTCGAAAATTTTCCGTTGGGTTATAAACACACTTTAAAAAAAAGGATCTGAATTTAACTATTTACTTACATTGTTAAAAGTATGGATTAAACCTAAAAATGGTTGGTTTTACGATTTAAAGTAGTTAAATTACCACCGAGCTGTGTTGATTTTACTGTTTTAAATTGTGAAACTAACGAATTTTAAGTTTTGTCCATACTTTTAACTATGTAAATTGTTAAATTCAGACCTTTTTTTCAGTTCAGGAAACATTTAAGGAAACTGCGGCACCGCTGTTGTTCTCCTCAGTCTTATATTTTCCTTGGAGTTGAATCAAGAGAGTGGCTTGGTAGGGGGGGGGGGGGGGTTAAATACCGACAGGGCATACCACGCTGTAAGACTTTTTGAGACATTCGCGAAGGAGATGAGGCATTTTCTACCCTTTGTTTGCCTTTGCAAAACTTTTGAAGCTCTACTTTTTGTGCGCGCGTCTTCGCGTCGCTAAAAGCAAAGGTCTTTTGACCTACGTTACTCGTCTGCAATGTCGCCAAATTTTCCTGTATAAATTACTAACTTCTACATCAAGTAAAATAGGAAACATTGGACAATTATCCAAAAAATTGCAACACTGCTTGTCTACCTCCTCTATCTCTTGCGCGCACTGTGTAAACTTTGGGTCTAACAGTATGGTTGCCAAGCTGAACCGAAAATTTCTCATGACATTTTTAGTCTATGCGATAACGAAAAATAGTTCCGAAGTAATGTAATCATAACAAAAGATTCATTACTTTCGGTCAGTGATGGGCAAAAATCATTTTTTGAATAACCATGAATAATTAACTAAATTAACTTAAATTATTCGCCTTATTATCTTGTTATTCCTATTAGTATATCGACGTTTTGACATTACCAGCATATTCATCTGTCATAAGATGAATGGCTGGTAGTGTTAAAACTTCGATTCACTAATATATATAGGAATAACATTAGAATAATACAAATAATTAAAGTTAATTTAGTTAATTATTCATGGTTATTCAAAAAATGATGTTTGCCCATCACTGTTTTCGGTAAGTTTTGAGTCGGAGCAGAATCGGGCAAATGGGGGGGGGGTGGTAATAGATTTCACAATTACCAAAATAATCTCAGAAATAAGATTTATTCAAAAACGTTTAGGTAGAAATCTAAATTAATTAAAAGGAATTGCAATTGAATGTGTGTGTTAAATTGATATTAAAGCTACCTACTTATTTTATAAAAAAATATTATAAAAAACAGACAATTAGTTAACAAAGCATTAGAAAATTTATGGTGATGAGTAATCGTAATCGTCGTTTTTTTGGCAGAATGATTTTACGGTAGTCGGGGTTAATTTTTTACAATTCACCCATCATATTTCAGAAGAATTAGTCCAAACGAAATTCTAAAGTTTATTTTAAATCTGTGAAGACTACATTTAATTACTATCCAAAGGTTTGACGAATACCGATTACTTTCTTGGTCAAAGTTAGGCGAATAGGACACGATTACCAAGGTGAAACCGCCGATTACATTTTTTAATCGAGATTCGGAAAGTTTTCAAACCGGTTTTTAAGTTTGATGTGGAACTATTTTTCAAAAATTAAGTATGATATTGTTTATCAAGCAAAAAATCAACCAAAAATATTATTTAAATTCTCCAAAATAGGCGTAAATTACTTTTAAGGAACTTGAAACCCATCCTATTTTTGATTACAAAATGTAATCGAAGATTCAACTCGATTGCAAAAAGTAATCGGCAGTTTAACCCTGGTAATCGAGTCGCATTTTTCCAACTCTGTTTTGCGTGAATGATGTTGTTTCAAATTGGGGGGGGGGATTGTTGTTTAAAATTGTAATTTGGAACAACGAAGTAATAACAAACGAGCCTTCAAATTTTCTTGCGCTCCATCGCAGATTTTCACTCAAAATGTTTACATTTTTCAAAAGTCATACCCGTAAAGCTATTGGTTATAACCACACGGGAAAAAAGATTAGTGAAAATAACCATATGGACACCTGATTTTGGCACCTGCTAGATCCTATGGTAAACGTGACCAGAAGTATGGTACATTTATCGATACTTTGAGTAAATTCGACATGCAATCAAGTAATATCACCTATTACCTAGTCAAAACATAGTATACTTCTGGTTAACATTACCATAACATCTAGCAGGTGCCAAAATCAGGTATACGTATGGTTATTTTCACCGTAGTTTTTTTCCGTGCATCAATGCAACTGCCGCGCAAAATTTTAATATGTTCCAATTCCTCTTGAAAATCAAGAATTACGGTTGCATCTGTACGAATCCATTCTCTTTTTGAAAGGAGGAACTTTTTCTCAAAATCAGTGAATAATCGAGTTCAAAGTTGACAACATCGAGTCATACCCGAGTCATATCGAGTCATACATTTTCTCTTTCTCTCTTTCTACGCCCCTTTCGTCGCTTCGCCCCTCCCTCCAGTGCCCCTCTCTACCAAGTGACCACGAACAAAGCGTTACTTTGCGACACCTCGTCGCATTGTTGTTATTTTGAGGTCTGTCCTCCAATTTTTCCTATTTAACTCAACGTGAAATTGTCGAATTTTATGACAAATTTGGCAATACTGCCGCACCCCGTCCTATTCACTTTCAGGGGGGAAGACTCACTAATTTCGAAACGTTATTGATGCGGAAGGTCTCCTCCCACCTCCTTCTCCACTGTTTTTCTTGAAACACAAGAATTGAAGAAGAACGAAAAAAAAAAGCTTCAACTAAGGAAGTGTCTTCTAAATGACAGACTTTCCTTTCCTCCTCGTTTCAGGACTACCGACACAAGCGTCACAAGCTTTTACGAGTCAAGAAAGGTGACAAAAGAAAAGCCGTTTCTTTATCATCATCATCTCTCTCTCTCTCCTCTCTCTTTCTCTCTCTCTCCAACTCTCGCTCTCTCTATCCCTCTCTCTCTCTCTCTCTCTCCCTCTCTCCCTCTCTCTTTCTCTCTCTTTCCCTCTTTATCCCCTGCCACAGTATCCTCCCCCCTAAGAACCCACCATACCTTGCTCATCAACTTGCATCTTTGCAGTCTCGTTCTTTGTTTGACCTCGCACGAATGAAAGCAATCTTTCTGGTGTGTTTACATACCCGGAAAAGAAATCCATCTGATGTTTCCTCGATTTTCGTCCCCCTACACTATGAGAGCAATCTCTTCTTCCTCACAAGGAAACGCGTTTACTTGTGGCAGTTGTTTTCCTTGCGCGAAGTAAAGTTCTGTTGCATGAAGGAGTATAACTGTCGCACAACAAGGAATCTTTCACTTGTAGCACATATTTTCATTTGGCTAAAGGAATTCACCCTCAGCCAATACACTGTGCAGTTTCTTTAACGCGAACGAAACGTACCTCGGATTAAACAAATAATTCTCTCAGTGTAGAAATGGTGGAAAGACGTATATTTCAAAAATAGGCTGATCTTGATGGAAAATCTACCTGTTTTTTTTGTTTTTGTTTTCTGTGTTTTGTTTTGTTTTCTTTTTAACTACACGGAAAAAAAACTACGGTGAAAATAACCACAAGGATACCTGATGTTGGCACCTGCTAGATGTTATGGTAATGTTAACTAGGAGTAAGGAGTATACTATGTTTTGACTAGGTACTAGGGGATGTCACCTGATTGCATGTCGAATTTACTCAAAGTATCGGTAAATTTACCATACTTCTGGTCAAGTTTACCATAACATCTAGCAGGTGCCAAAATCAGGTATCCGTATGGTTATTTTTACTAATTTTTTTCCCCGTGTATGTCTATCGTATAAAGGGTAAGGGTCAAGGGTCTGTTGCGTACTTTTGCTACCACCGTTATTTTTGGAGGTTTCTACATCTAAATCGACTCTTTAATCGCCTATGGCAAACGGGTACAAACAGCAGGGCAGTGGCGGCTCGTGCTACTTGGCAACAATGTCTTCTCTCTATTTGATCGCATGTGAAACAATCGATTCGAAAGTGAAGCAGCGCTACACCAAAAATCGATTGTTGGACATAGATTCAAATGGAGTGAAGACATTGTTGCCAAGTAGCACGAGCCGCCACTGACAAACAGCCTCATTCTTCTTCTTTTTTTTTCATTGTGGATTAATTACAGGGCTGCCGTTTTGCGTATAATCAATGCTATTTTTCTATTCACCGATGATTCCACCGGTTGAGAAAAGATTACACAGTTCAGTTCAGTGTATGACAGTAATGCACGAAAATACTATAATCTGTAATCTTTCCTTAATCGGTGGAAACTCCGTTGATTAATTAAAATATCCGCAAGTTTTTTAAAGTCATCGACGACTCCACCGGTTGAGAAAAGATTACAGATGCGAGTATTTTAGTTTATTACAGTCATGCACTGAACTGAACTGTGTAATCTTTTCTCAACCGGTGGAATCATCGGTGAATAGAAAAATAGCATTGATTATACGCAAAACGGCAGCCCTGATTAATAATTAGCCAACCCTGCTGTTCTCAATACTCTCTACTCCATTCATCCATGATAGGATTCATTGACGTCATCAGCACCTATTTAAGGCGATCACCAGACCCATAAAACACGAGGTGTGCTCTTCCTAAGATGCATTAATCGAACCCTAATACTGAAATCTTGGAAAGAGCCGTCCTCTGATTTTACGGGCCCTTTTTTATTGAGACCGTCTCATTCCGTTCTACATAAACATTGCGAGTTGAGTCTAATCAAGTCGATGGTATTTTCGAACAGAAAGTTTCTCAGTTTCACACTCGAACGTTTCAGCATGAATTATTCAAATACTTTTACTTTTCGCAGACTGCGAAACCTTCCTACCTCGTATTGTTATTTAAGCTCACTCATCGATCAATCGTACCGCAAGGCTGGAAATATCGTCGGATATTTTATTCAGTTTGACGGGAAACTTTTGAAAATTATCTCGCGTGTGGTATTGCGTGTATATACTGTATAGAGTGCTCATTCGGCATAGCATCGGAGTATTTCAGCGGCTTAATTAAAATTCACGTATTAGGAATGGGGAAACTCATGCAGAGGTGCAGAAAAGTTCCGTCGCGTATTCAGCCGTAGCACTGTGGTATGAGATCGTCAAAAAGTGGCCAAAATCTGAAAGTATGTTTTTCATCAACGGGGCTCTTGCAAACTTTTGCTACAAGAAAATAAATAGTCCAAACTGATGTGAAAACCAGCGAAAATCAAGAAAAGCACAACAAGAAAGTTTAAAATTCAGTAATAAACTCACATAACTGCTGTAACGACAAGATCGTAATGGCGCGGCGGTTCAACGGAGGTATCATGGGAGATTCCGGTCTAATTCGTCACTTTCTCTATACGGAAACACAGAGATATCTCTCAATTTAGATAGGAATCTCCCATGATACCTGCGTCTCTCCGCCATTAAGCCCGATTCTGAGAGTGAATTTCGTTTCGTTTCGTTTTCAGGTTTTTATGCAAGAATCAACTCTTCAATCCCCTGTAGCAAAAGTTTGGAAGAGTCCCATTCCTTGGAAGGACTTTTCATTACAATTCCAGCCATTTTTAGAAGGAATTTTTTTTTCCCCATTTAAAAGTAAAAAAGGCAACCCTCAGAAAAAACTTTGATTTTGTGGCATTTTTCCTAGAATTTGATTAACTACTTCTCTCCGTAACTGAGCAGACTATTTTAAGAGCTACCATAGTGTGTGCGGTGTGACCCCTCGATAAGATTTTATTTCCTTTTTTTTCAAAATTGGAGTTGAGAAAATTCTAATTTAAGAAACTGAAATAAATTCCAACTTTGTGAGGACTGGTATGTAGGAGTTAAAAGATCAAATCTCAGTCATATTTACAGGTCTCTATGCAAGAATTAACTCTTTAACCCCAATGAGCTATAACTTTAGAGTGGCGCATCAAGGAACGTTCCGCTGGTTCATTCTTGTCACCTAGGGCGCCGCCATCTTGCCGTAAAAATCGATTTAGAGGTTAAATTTTGTAGGTCGTTTCCGGTCGTTCCGTAAATAAACTCGGGCATCGCCGGGAACGACCTACAAAAGTTAACCTCAAACCTTGAAATTTGCTGTCCAAATTTCGCGTTTTCCCGGGATGCCTTCTACCCTGTGTGGCACAAGGTGGACCAGCCCGCTGCCACTCTTAAGTTATAGCTCATTGTTTAACCCTTTACGGGCCAAGCCCGACTTTACTCGTTTTTCTCCTCGATTCTATTTCACATTGTTTTAGTCTTCATTCAGGATAAACGCAAAGGCGCCTTCAATTCGTCGAATAGGCAGTTCCAACTCCTCCGAGTACGAACAGTTAACTACCTTCCCTCTAGAAACGGAGGAGTAGCGTTATCTTGAACTAACCTGGCTCTTTAAGGGTCAATCTCCTGGAGCCAAAGTCCCGTCAGGACGATTTTCAGTATTTTCAAGTGGTTATATAACCAGACTCGACTCTTTTTTATTGCTATTAGTTCATGTTCCGTTCCATGTTTGATATGTTGCAGGGAGCACTAACGGAAGGGCAGAAGATGTGAAAAGGGGCTCTAGATCCGCCCGAAGGGAGGATCCCCGACGGCACACCCTGTCAGGTGATCACCAGAACTACCCACAGCAGCTTACAAGGAGTATGGACTTGGAGGTGAGCATTATCTGTCAATACTTTAGCATTGGCGTATTTTCATTTTCTTTCTAAAAAAAACACAACATTTCAGGGTTAACAGACGTGTCGTCCTGTTTTTTTCGTCCACTTTTTTTCGTCCTATGAAATTGGTCCTTGATAATTCGTCCAATCAAATGGGTCTGTTGCATACTTTTGCTACAACAAAATAGAATCTTGACTCTTATGTAAAATTTGGCGAAAATCACGATGCGCACATTAAAAACGTTCAAAATCCACTCTTTAACTCAGGAAATCACTTCAATTTCAAACAGCCCGCGCTTCACTAGACACTATTTGCACCGGTATACTACTACATAGACGGAACCACCGTGCATAAGTAAACAACATAGTAACTACAAAATGATGGAATTCCCTTCTAAATACATGAAATATTGGCTGCATTTGCTGTCTGGTCTTTTCGTTTTATCAAAGATTACAAAATAATATAAGAAATGTACGCATCTAAACGAAAAATTCCAATGTTTGTACGTTCTCTTCATGTTTACATAAACGAGGTGGTTCCATCTATGTAGTTATAAGTCGGTGATATAGTGTCTAGTGTAGCGCGGGTTGTTTGAAATGGGAGGTATTTTCTGAGTTAATGAGTGGATTTTTAAAGTTTTAAATGCGCGCATCGTTATTTACGCCGAATTTTACGTTAGAAACAATGAGTTATATTGATGTAGCAAAAGTAAGCAACAGACCCATTTCGTCCTGTAGAACAATTGGTCCTTTTATTATTTTAGTCCTCAACTGCAACGTCCATGAGTTCTTAGTCCAATTATTTTTTTGTCCAAAGTATGTCTTTTGTCCTGTAATTTTAGTTCAATTTTTTTTTGTCCTCAAAGAAAAGTTGGTTTCGTCCAATGCTCCTTTTCGTTAGTTTAGAGGTGAAATAAAATGAAGAAGTAGAATTCCACCGAAAGCCAATTAATATTGTATTATTACTAGGTGTTTTATTAATTTATCTTTTGAGAAAATGCAATGCCCAGAAAAAAAGTGAAAAGAAAAGTTTTTTTTGAGCTTCATCGCGATATAGCAACATATAGGATCTACTTTCGACGGAATCTTTCCTTCAGAAGAGGTTTTTCAGAGGTTTAATAGACTTTTAAGGTAAACCAACTTGGTTAACTTGATTTATATTCTTTCGTGGCGGTGCGTGCCATCTGGCATCTGGCAACGGTTGCATTTAATTCATTTAAACTCTTGTAAATTTTAACTTATGTAAACTCTATTTTATAATTATTGGTAGAATCCAATTGAATACGTTCTCTGGTATTTAAATAAAGACTCACAAATTTTACCTGTAAACCAACGAAAACAAACATAAATTTGTATTGGACGAACCAAACTTTTTTTTAAGGACAAAAATCATTGGACTAAAATCACAAGACAAAAGACATACTCTGGACCTAAAAATAATTGGACTGAAAGCTCATGGACGTTACAGTCGAGGACAAAAGAATGAGAGGACCAACTGTGCTACGGGACGAAAATTGAAAGGACAAATTATCAAGGACAAAATGTCGTGGACGAAAAAGAATGGACGAAAAAAAAAGTGGACGAAAAAAAAACAGGACGGAAAGTCTTGTAACCCATTTCAGACCCTTGCAACTGCTCTTTTGAGGCCGTTTCTTTAAAAAGGGTCCAGAAAACAACATGTGCATTTTTCAGACAAAACTCTGTATTCCATCACAATACTCCTTTTTTGAAAGAGAACACTCGCAGACGTTTTATGGACCCTTGTTCCGGAAATCGCCTCAATGGAGCTCTTGCAAGGTTTTGCTGTAGACAAATGGCCAATTAATTCTTATGTAAAATGCTGCGAAAATAACGACGAGACCATTAAAAAAGTCTAAAACTCACTCCTCGCAGAGAAAACTTAACTTGAAATTTCGGGTAACCACCCTTGCAAACAGCAATAAGAAATTTCGAAAATCTCAGCATGTATGCACCAGCCTCGGATTCGGACCCCAAACAAAAGAACATAAACTACGAATTTGAACAAAGAGATCAATGAATTTGCTTTCAAAAAGTAAATCTTTAGGAATTAAAGGTCCATTTATACACATTTTGTCACTAGGAGCACGGTGATAACTACAGAAAAGTTCTACGTTGCGTAGTAAACGAGGAAGACGGCACTTAATTTCATGCCCTGTTCTTTTGTTTGGGGTCCGAGTCCAAGGTTGGTGCATACGTGCAAGGGTGGTCACCCGAAATTTCAAGTTAAGTTTTCTCGGCGAGAAGTGAGTTTTAGACTTTTTTAATGGTCTCGTCGTTATTTTCGCAGCATTTTACATAAGAATTGATACTCCATTTGCCTACAGCAAAATCTGGCAAGAGCTCCATTATTATAAGTAAGTTACCTCGTTCATCTTTTAACATTTTTCTGTTAGAAATTTCCAAGGGCATTTTCGTCAGAAATTTCTCTATCTCCCCTCCTTTTTAGAATATCGATGTATCGAAATATTGCTAGCTTCGGACCCCAACAAAAATTCTTTCAACACATTTATCAAGAAAAACAATTTTCAAATAAAAACAACGGCTTACAAACTGAAACATTGATGCGACAGTTTTACGATTGATGCTTGGCCTTTTGATGAGTACATAAATCGCCTCATGCAGAAAACAAACACGTTAATGATCAATCATTCCTAATGTTACGGACGGGACACGATGTCTGAAAATCTAACATAACTCAAACTCGTATGGTCGGAGGAATCTCTAAAACTTACAAAAGGTAGAAAAATGTAGCCTCTTTGGAACAACCCATTGCCATTGATTCGTTGGTTCAACAAAATACTCATCAAGATACAGCAAAAACAAAGGTTTAGGGACGAGACGCTGACAAGTAACGTCCGAAACATTCTGAGACCAAATAATGTTAGGTACCGAGCGTAACTTACCCACGGTCACATGACCGTGCGTAAGCTCTCTGATTGGTCGAAACCGCACGGAAGATGCACGCAATTCAATGCTCGGGACCTACAACATTATTTGCTCCCTGTTTTCTACAATATCTGTTCTTCATACTTAAGGGGAGGGGGATCGATGGTTCAAAAGAAACCATCTTCTTCTATATTCTATAATTTTTCAGAAATTGTGTGTACTGTAAACTTCTGAATTTTACCAGATTGTAATTACGACTGGTGCACCCAATTGAAGAATGGCTGTGAAACATCAAACATGTTCATTTCAGCAATTCATAATTTCTTCATACCTTTCTCTTTTTTCCAAGACAAAAAATTCAGTCGCTTGAATTATTTTTTTTTTTTTTTATTTATATTTTTTTACAAAGTATTCAGGGCAATCCTATCCTTTTTTACCGTTACATAAAAAATACATTGAAACGGATGATAAGACAGATTTACATGATTCCTGTTCACGCCGCAGGATGTCGCTTCCGTTGTGAGTCCGTGACCCCCGAGCCCGACCCAGACCCGCGTTTTATGCCTAGGGATTATCGAGAAGGGATTCTCGGAGTCTTAGACCTCCCCCCTCCCCCCCCCCTCTGTCCTTTTTTTCTCAAGGACGATAACCTTGCCTTGATTGATTGCAACCAAGCGGCGCAAGTGACGTGACTCGGCGTATAAGTCGAGATTATTGACCTTTGAACCCACCGATCTGTGTCGGCCACGTCAGACTTTTATCATCTATCGACATTCCTTTGCACTTGCCACCTTTGAAGTTTGAATCGGTATTCAGAAGAAGAAACCCTGAGATATCAGAGGCCAATCCACACTTACTTCAATACTTCATCGATAAATCTATCGTTATGACTGTCTATGAGTGATTCTATAGACTGTTTTAGTCGAGTGATGTATCTTTATCGATTTCCGTCCGAGGACCTCTGGCTCCAAACAAGCTCTCATTCAATGTATTTTCCCTATAAGCGAACTTTTGAACGGAAATTTAGGCTATTGAATCAAATAATTAACCCAAATTTTTTGCGATTATGCATTCTACGTCCTCGAAAATGCTTCACTGAAAAAACAAAGTTTAAGTAGAACCAAAGCAGCTTTTTAAAATAGATTCGCAAAGCAAAAGTCCTTGCTCTACCGGGGCAAGTTGCAGTCGTCTTGAAGCTCTACTACGGTGGAGCCAAAGCAAGAAAAGAGGCTGTTACTCTAAAGAAGTAGTGCTTTGGTACACCTGCAACTTTCTCCGGTACAGCTTGAACTTTTGCTCTGCGAAGCTATTTTAATATGCTGTATTGGCTGTACTTAAACTTTGTTTTTTCAGTGTTAATTATGATGTTAATTATCATGATTTTTCCTTGACTAAAACTGCCGGAATCAACAAGATATTACAGATTAAACGATGCATTTTGAGATTGGAATCACCCAATTTTTATACTGTTGTTGTCTATTGGTCCAAAATAGATTAGTTTCAATATCTCCTATAAGGACCTATAAAAGAACAAGTCTGCTTGCGTTTCTCTCGTACTTTTCAATACCATCCTAACGTTTTTTTTTTTTTTTTAAGCGCAACCAAAGTTTTGCTAGGCACCGTTATTCTACAGACATCATCATTTTGATTGATTATAAAAAGAAAAAAAAATGGAGTAAATAAATCCGTGGACCGCCTCATTTGGCTGATTCATATAAATGAGAGCTCGTCAATATTGGAATCGAAGTTCCTTTGCCTGTCGACTTTTCTCCTTATCGGCAGAGAGAGCAGAGGCGTTTCCAGGAAGTTTCCTTTCTCCCAAACACATGTGTTGGAAAAGGAGAGAGAGAGAGAGAGAGAGAGAGAGAGAGAGAGAGAGAGAGAGAGAGAGAGAGAGAGAGAGAGAGAGAGAGAGAGAGAGAGAGAGAGAGAGGGGGGGGGGAGAGAAAGCCACGATTACTTGACTTTCGCTCCCGGACCCAGCCCCAGCGTTTTATGAAGCATGCGTTCAAATTGACATTGTTGCCATTTTTCGGAGAATAATCCGATTTTTCCCACTTGACGAGTGGCGTCACGTAGCGTGCGATCTGGCAACGCTGCAATCTGTCCATTTTAATGGATGAAAAAGGTTGAACTATGGGGGGTACGCAGCCGCAGCGCTCTCCTTCGAATCGATATTTTTCATGGGTTTAAATGTACGAATCGCAGTGTTGCCAGATTCCACGCGACGCCATTGCATTTGACTCAAATGTATAAGTCAGTAATTTATATTGGTAATTCTGGCAACATTGCAAATTGATGGAGAGGTTGAATGATGAATCCCTGGATTCGCTACAAATAGCTCCTGGATTCTAACCTGAAATCTGGCAGCGCTTTCGCAAATTGACAGGTTATTCATCTCGGCCATTACACCCATTTATTGTGGAGCTTCAAGAAAGTGTATGGTATACACTCGTAGCATTTAATAAATGCGAATTTCTGCTGATACATATCCGAAGAAAGCTCATGCTATATTGGCCGATCTATGCCTGAAATGAGTGAAATGTGAAATAACGCTGTTATGCTTTTGTAATAGTTTCGTATAAGTGTGTACCATCGCATTTTAGAAACCCACCATTCACAGAAAGAGCTTGTCGATTAATTCGAACCGTGGACATCATGTCGCGCTGCTCAAAAAGTCAACGGTTTTTGGATATAATTGATAAATTTATGCCAGAAGTACAAATTTTAGGAACGGCAGCACCTACAAACATACCTCAGGAATTTTAAGGTATCCTGAAAGTTTCACGCCGCGAAACACTCAAAAATAAAGCTGGAAATTATGATGTACGAAAATTTCCATAAGCCTCAATGAGTGCGAGTGAGGCAGATAGGACATTTTATCACTCGCACTCACTCGCTCTCACTTTTTGCCTCATGTTGAGGTGGCATCTTACAGTTGAGATGATTCCAGGGTCGATTAGTTTGAACCATGGACCTCACATAGCACTACTCAAAAAGTCAACAGTTTTTGGATAAAATTGATCAATTTATGCCAGAAGTACAAATTTTAGGAACGGCAGCACCTACAAACATACCTCAGGAATTTTAAGGTATCCTGAAAGTTTCACGCCGCGAAACACTCAAAAATAAAGCTGGAAATTATGATGTACGAAAATTTCCATAAGCCTCAATGAGTGCGAGTGAGGCAGATAGGACATTTTATCACTCGCACTCACTCGCACTCACTTTTCGCCTCATGTTGAGGCAGTGGCGCACCGAGAACTCTCGTTAGGTGGGGGTTTCACCGCAAATTTTCCATTTTCTGAGGCCTTAGGTGGAGTTTTGAAAGCAATTTTGGCCGAAGATGACCTTTTTTAGGGAAAAATCTTGATGCTTAGGGGGGGTTTTGACCCTAAAACCACCCCCTTCGGTGCGCCACTGTGTTGAGGTGGCATCTTACAGTTAAGCTGATTCCAGGGTCGATTAGTTTGAACCATGGACACCACATCGTACTGCTCAAAAAGTTAACAGTTTTTGGATTCACCGTTGCAACTTTACCGAAGAATAATTGAACAGGCGCTTAACAAAACGTCTATGATGTCCAAAATATTTTGATTCAGTTGACAAGTATAAAAAAAAAAAAATTGAAAATTTAGCAAATTAAAAAATAAAAATTTAAAAAAACTGCCAAAACTAGGGAAATAGGAGCAAGAGGCCGAGGAATAAGTCTGATCAAGACTTATACAGATGCAGCGTCTTCTTAACCCTTTAAGGGCCAGGTCAGTTCAAAACAAAAGCCACTCATCCGTTTATATAGGGAAGGTAGTTAACTGTTCGTACTCGGAAGAGTTGGAATTGCCTATACCATACATTGAAGGCACCCAACGAAAGTTTATCTTGTAAGTGTTTTCATCGATAATCGCGTATATATTGAATGGAGACTGAAACAATGTGAAATAGACTAGAGGATCAAAACGAGTATACTCGGGCGTGGCCCTTAAAGGGTTAAGAGTTATGCACGCTCACAAAATCAAATATTAAAAAAAAAATGGACGACGGACGTTTTCACCTGAGCCTGTTCAATTATTCCATAGGTTTGTAAAGTTTGCATCTAATTCATTATTTCCATCCTCACCTACTTTCAACGCTCCTATCACTTTCGCTTCATCTCTGTTGGATCGACTTCTAACGCGGTATAGAGAGGAACTTTGACCCTCTTACCGTAGTGACACAGTCGCCGAAATTCCTCGATGTAATTGTCGCAGAGCGCCTTCAATTTTTAACGAGGGCAAAGTGAGCTGCGCGCATGTAGGATGTGTTGACGACGATCGATGAACCCGCGAGTTTATGTTACGGTGCCGCGTCGCGACCGGTGGATGGCGGTGCGCGGTATCTCGTCGTGGGGTACTCCCCCCCCCCGCTTGTGTCCCTGACGCAGTTATAGGACAACCGTAAAAGTTTACTCCTTGGTTTATGATTCGCATTTCACTAGCGCACGGCGTTATATCTTGAGAATCTATATATACCCTTCCTCTTCTCGACCCAGGATAACTTAACCCCTGTAATCCCAAGGTATTTGGCCAACGTATCGTACAGTCGACGAATTAAATAACGTCAGTCGACGCCTTAAATTTTAGTTAGGTAGGCAACCTGCAACACTCACCACAATGCATTTAAGTATTGCAGATTGACTATCTAAACAAAATATAAGGCGTCGACGGACATTATTCCGGGCTGGGGGCTGTTTTCACCATAGAGGCTTAGTTTCCCTGGTAAAAATGGTCCATGGAAATCCTTGACCAAATCTCCATGCAATATGGATTTTCATGAAATCATACGAATATCCAAAAAAATGTACGGAAATCTGAACAAATCCCTTAGGATTTACAAGGATTCTCGTGCAATTTCATGGAGATTCTTGAGATTTCATGGAAATCCATATTGATTGGAGATTTGGTCAAGGATTTCCACGGACCATTTTTACCGGCGTTCTTTTTTTCAAGTATTAATACAATGTAATCAAGTTACATATCTTACTGAATGTTTCCAGATAATTTTTCACAATCTATCACAAATGTTTGGTTTTTTATGGATGTTTTTTAAATGGGGGGGGGGGTGCAAAAATTTGAAAGAATATTTAATTGTTTTTTTGCCTTTCTTTGTGTTAATTGCCATTTAAATATAAAAAATTGAACCAACAATGAACTGATATTGTAAAGACACAAAACTACCAATCCGTCCGTCCTACACTCTATTAGGGCCCTGGTGCCCCAAACTTAAATTTCAAGTGATTTTACACTAGAATGGACCCTCTTCACTGAGTTTCCAAGCGACCTATTCCATAAACCCTCCTTAAATCTCTCTTATTTTAGATTCATCAGCCTCTAGAAACGGCCTTTAAAGACTACTTTACATTCATTTTCAACAATAGCGATTAATTTCAAAAGGGGGCATCGGAGGGGGGTTAAAGGGTTTAAAAATCGAAAGAAACCGAACCATGATTCAAAGCAAACGGGGATTGGGGTGGAGAGGGTACGGAAAGGGTGCTCTGAGGAAGGATTGCGGATTTGAAGTGAACTATGCAGGAACACTCCAAACTTAAATTTCAAGTGATTTTAAATTAAAATCGACCCTCTGCATTGAGTTTCCAAGCGACCTATTCCATAAACTCTCCTTAAATCTCACTAATTTTAGATCTTTCAGCCTCTAGATACGGACTTTGAAGACTACTTTACATTCATTTTCAATTAGCGATTAATTTCAAAAGGGGGCATCGGAGGGGGGTTAAAGGGTTTTAAAATCGAAAGAAACCGAACCATAATTCAAAGCAAGCGGGGATTGGGGTGGAGGGGGGACGGAAAAGGTGCGCTGAGGAAGGTTTGCGGATTTAAAGTGAACTATGCAGGAACACGGTTCAGTTTCATCAGATTATTTCCCATTAAACATGCATTAAAAAGAGGGCGCGGAAACTCCACGAGAGAAAAGCGGGGGCTAATCCTAGCAAATTAATATGATGACTGAGAGAGCAAAAACAGAGAACAGGAGAGAACAGATTGACTTAATAACAGAGAGGGAGTGTCACTCATTCACTCAGGAGACTCGTAAAGCGTAAAGCTCTGAGCGCCGGAATAAAGGATTAACGCGATTATGAACGCACAACGCACGACAATAGCATTCTTCTTCTTTTATTTTGTTTTTTGTTTCGAAGCGCGCGCCCCTAGCGGGAGAAATGGGAAGGGCGCGATAGACTGATCTAGTAGCAGAGCTGCCGATTTGCGTAGATTTAGTGACAATTTTAAATTCACCGATGATTCCACCGGTTGAGAAAAGATTACAAATTCCAATTCAGTGTATGACTGCTGTAATACACTCTGATCTGTAATCTTTTCTCAATCGACGGAAACGCGGTTATTTATTTAAAAAATCCGCAAGTTTTCAAAGTAATCGACGACTCTAACGGTTGAGAAAAGATGAAATACGCTAGTATTTTCGTGCATTACAGTCATACACTGAACTTAAACTCTGTAATCTATTCTCAACCGGTGGAATCTTCGGTGAATTTCAAAATGCCATTAAATCTATGCAAATCGGCAGCTCTGTTTTTAGTAGAGCGATATATCGTATCGATTGCCTTCCGAGCCGAGGCCCTCTGGTTCCAAACAAACTCTAATTCAAAATGTCTTTTTCCCATAAGCGAATTTTTGAACGGAAATGGGGCTGTTGCACACTTTTGCTGTAAGCAATTTAACAGTCGATTCTGGTGTAAAAACCTCGAAAAGTAACGATGGCAGCACGAAAAACTTCCAAAACTCACTCTTAAATGCAATAATCGTTTTTACTTGCGCGAGCGTAATGGTGGCTAAGGGTATAGTAATAATGATATGTTGATTTCGTCACTTTCTGTATGCTGACAAGGATGATTCACAGAGTAATTAGTCATCAGAGTCATGATCCGCATACGATTAATGGTACCGTGACATCTAGTGACACCGGTGACGTATGAAAGTCGTCTCTTATTGGTCACTTCTTGATGGAATTACAGTATCGTTAGATAGGAATCTTCCATTGTCACTGCCCTCAGCCACCATTACGCTCTCGTGATTAAAAGCGTTTATTGAGTTTAGGAGTGGATTTTGGAAGTTTTTAGTGCTGCCATCGTTATTTTTGAAGGTTTTTACACCAGAATCGACTATTAAATCGCTTATAGCAAAAGTGTGCAACAGCCCCATTGAAAAAAAAGTCGCATTAATGTCTTGATTTGATAGTCAAAATTTCCATTCAAAATTGCGCTTATGGGAAAATTACATTGAACCAGAATTTGTTTGGAACCAAGGCCCTCGGACGGCAATCGATACTTTTTATCACTCAACTAAAACAGTATATTCGTAAACAACGAAATGGGAACCGTTCTAAAAATTATCGGGCCGGTGGTGCCATGTCGTTGCATCAGTCGGAGCAATAATTAGAATTGAGCAATAGAATAGAACAATATAGCAAGCCAGAAACTTGCGCGATGACGGCACGATAAAATTGATAATATTTTTTTTTTTTTTTTTTTTTTTTTTTTTTTTTTTTTTGGTCTGTGCCGTCCCGGGATACCCGAATGCCCCTGTTGCGTATTAATGTAACAACAATTGAGCATGAATATAATATATTTATTTAATATAATTAATGGATATTTATCCATTATTACCAAGAATTAAGCTCTTTTAGAGTAATTGTTTCAAAAGTAAGTCTACCTACTTGGAGGTTGGAATGAATGAAAGAATAGATTTTAGCGTTGCCATGGAAAGAGTTGTGCACATATGATTGTTAAATAAAAAAGATGTAACAGCCCCCAAGTGTTGAAGGCAAGCAGCCAATTTAGATATTATTGTGTTACACTGATTCAAATTTGGATAGCCGAAATTAAAGAGAGAAGAAGTAGAGTAGAATCAATGTCTTGGTTGGTTACTCATGAACAGAGCTACCGATTTGCGTAGATTGAATGGCATTTTGTAATTCACCGAAGATTCCGCACCGGTTGAGGAAAAGATTACAGAGTTTTGTTCAGTGTATGACTGTACTGCACGAAAATACTAGCGTCTTTTATCTTTTCTCAACCGGTTTAGAGTCGTCGATAACTTTGAAAACTTGCGGATATTTCAATTAATTAACGGCGTTTCCACCGATTGAGATTAGATTGCAGATCAGAGTATTTTCGTGCATTACAGTCATACACTGAATTGAACTATTTGTAAGCTTTTCTCAACCGGTGGAATCATCGGTGAATTTAAAAATGTCATTAAATAATAAATCTACGCGAATCGGCAGCTCTGCTCATGAAACACCAATCGAAGTAAAGCGCCTTCAATTTCTCATGCAGGCAATATCACGTACCGTCAGGTAGGAATAGTTATCTAACTGAATATTTAACCAATAATCGGGCGCGACTCGCGACGACTGTCGCTCATCAGATTACATTTCATACATTTTGAGAATACGTTTCCTCGTTTCTTCGTAAATTTCATCGAATTGCAACGAACTGAACCATTTCTGGCGAAAATGTCCCGAAACTCGTTTCTTGCAGACAGTGTTGCTAGATTTCGAGTTCAGAGCCGTACACTTTGCATAAATTCAAAATTCTTATGGTAAAAATAGTGAGTACGGCCTGAAGCCTCAATACATCTGGTAACTCTGATTGAAGCGGTCTCCAGGAGAATCAGGGCCTAAAAAACACGAGGTGTGCTCTTCCAAAGGAATCTAACAATTAGTGTCGCAGATAGGTTATTTTCGTCGCGGAACAGCACACCTGATGTTTTATGGACTCTCGTTCTTCCGAAAACCGCTTTAGCTTGCCTTGTCTCTTTACATCACCTACAATTTTTATAATCTTTTTTCTGTCTTGAATTTTCTGCATTTATTTATGTACTCGCTCAATCAGTGGCGAATCGTGAACAGTCAATCTCCGTTTCAGAGTTTGCAATGTATCGATGTCTCTCATGTGAGAGACATCGATACCATGAATTCACGGATCACGAGCCAAAATTGCACTCAATGCGCCTTCTTCTGTAACTTTTCTAACAACTTTTAACACTATCGCTCATTCTGTGTGTCTTTCTCTCTCTCTCTCTTTTTATTGCTGCCTCAGATGGGTACCAAGACACAAAGACGTAAGGTAAGTGGACTCCGACCGAATTATTAACCCTCGCTTTATTTTCAAAACTTGCCCTATTTATTCTCCTTAAATGTATTTGATCAAACTTGTCCGTAATAAATATTGTTTGTGTGCTTTGGCATTAGGTCGAGTTGCTACAGATGAAAGAGTTACAGTTTTATATACGCAGGGGGCGGGTCCAAGAATTGGACTCTCTCTCTCTCTCTCTCTCTCTCTCTCTCTCTCTCTCTCTCTCTCTCTCTCTCTCTCTCTCTCTCTCTCTCTCTCACTCTCTCTCTCTCTCTTCTCTCTCTCTTTCTCTCTCTCTCTCTCTCTCTCTCTCTCTCTCTCTTCTTTTCTCTATTTTTTCTCTCCCTCCCCTTCTTTATCCATCCCCTCTTTCTCTCTCTTTTCCCCTCTCTCTTTCTATCTCCGCCCCTCTCTCTCTCTTTCTTCTTTTTTCTATTTTTTCTCTCTCTCTCTCCCTCCCTCCCCCTCTCTATCTCTCCCCCTTTCTCTCTCTCCTCTCCCTTTTCTTTTTTTCTGTCTTTTCGCTCCCTTCCTCCCCCCTTCTCCCTCCCTCCCTCCCTCCCTCCCTCTCTCCTCTCTCTCTCTCTCTCTCTCTCTCTCTCTCTCTCTCTCTCTCTCTCTCTCTCTCCCCATTTGAACGCATGTATTAGAAAAAGACGGAGGAGACAAGGGCGCGAAAGTCATGTGATCCCCTCTCTTTCCACCCGTCTCCAACACTTGTGTTAAATTGGGCGGAGAGAGAAAGATAGAGAAAGAGAGATGGGGACAAATTTCAAGATCCGCGTCTAAAGTTATGACTCCTTTTTTTGTTTTTCTTTCTCTTCTGCCCTGTGTCCTCCGCAGATATACTCAAGCGAGCGAGCTCGCAAACTTACGGGTCTTTTTGGGCGGACAAAACAACATTAATCAGTCAAAATTGTCTCCATTTACCTCATTGTCTTCCTTCTTAAGACTCAGGTTTTTTGTAGTAGTCTGGGGCCCGAAAATCAACTTTGGGGTACACTTTTTATACTTTCAGGGTGTGTTCTGGGTCACATGGGACACCCTTTTTTGCCCATAGGAGTTCCCGAAAAATCCGGCCGCACCTTCATATCCGCCATTTTGTATTTTTTTGGAGTTTTCCGAGGTGCATTCAAAAAATCACCTAAATGCAGAAAACGGCCGCTTCTAGGAAGAAATGTCTAAGGAAAAAGGTTGTTTAAAATCAATTTTTACATCCCGTACAATCGCTATAAAACCCCATATCGCCTGTTTAAGTGGAAAAAAACCGCAAAAACATGAAAAAAAAGTCAAAATTTTCCTCTCTAAGTTTTGAGGCAAAAATTGTCAACCAGCATAGCTGACGCCAGAAGGGTGCTAATTTTTTTTCAGCTCGGTAGAAATCATCCCAACATACTACCAAAGCACCCTACGTCCCTAATCGCTTCAGGGCTCACCCCCTTTTCCCGGCCTTAGCACTCGGACTTGGCCTATATCTGAAAACTCAAAAATCTCCAAATTCGCGTAATATACGAATACCTCTGAAATGTAGCAAAATATCGAGAATACAATCCCGAATGAAGCCTCATTTTGTGTTTCCTGAGTCGCAACACTCAAGAATATCATCTGAAGGACGTAAAAGTTTACCCGGAATGGTGCTTTCCTTTACATTTTGGCTGAAATAGCCTGAACTGGCTGCTATGAGAAACGCGCTCAGCAGGATGAGCCAGACCACCCGTATCAGCCGTTTTTGGCGATGAAGGACTGAACTTCCAACTTTGAGATAGGTAAGTCAGGTGGGGAAATACACCCGAAAAATCAGAATTTCGTATTTTCAATAGCTCCCGAGGTCTCCCCAAGGGGGTTTCGGGGGACGGGGAGGGGCGGGGGCCGGAGGGCCAGAGAGGGTTCAAAAACAAAAACTCTGATTTTACAAGCTTTTATTGGCACTCTGATGGCAAATGTAACGTCAAATTTGCAATTTCCTCAAAATTTTAGTGAAACGTTTAAGGGAAAAAAGCCAATTTTGTCCGATTTAGGGCCCCCGTAAAAGGGGGACTCCCGTGCTAAAAACCCCCGCAAGTATTCAAAACCACAACAACGTAAATTCGTTGTAGAAACTCGGGAAAAATTGCTTTCCCAGGTTTTCGACGACGAGAAACTCGAATATTTGGGTCTCAAAGACCACCTGCTGATGTTCAGGGGCCGTTTGGGTACGTAGGGGGGGGGGGGGGGGTGACGCGATCCCCAATCGCACGTGTTTCAACTAAACCTCATCGCAGAATCTCGGGAAAAAATTCTATTCCCGGTCTCTGACGACGGAAAACTCGGATCTCTGGGTTTCAAACGGCACTCAGGGACATTTCGAGGCCGTTCATGGGGATGGGGGGGGGGGGGGGGTCCCAGTCTTGTCCAGAGACAATAATAATAGAGACCACGCACTAGAGCATGAAGGAGATCCATCCATTATGGACCATAGGTTGATGACTGATGCAATGGGAGGATACATCGAGGAGGTCATAGAAAACAACCACGACCACTTACAAAATCTAGCGAGTACGAGAAAAATACTGCAAATCTTTGAATGGCTGTAACTCTCGCTGAAGTTATAGAATTGATACCCGGTTTGGATCATTTTCTTCGTATTTTCAAGGACTTTCGAATAATTTATAACATCTTGTAACCCGGCCATTTTCAGTTTTACTCACGGGGGCCCCTGCCCCCCCCCCTCCCCCCCCACCAAGCTGCAAAATATAGGGGGAGAGGCCACGCTGTAACTCTCGTTGTAATTATCGGATTGAGTTCGGATTTAGACCATTTTCTTCGTCTTCTCAATACCTTTCGAATAATGTATCACAACCTATAACTTGTCATTTGAAATTTTTTTCGTAGAGGTCCCCCAAAGATACTCCAGATATGGCACTAGCTAAAATCTTGTTGAGCGCCTTCATTGCTAAAACACACGCACTGGCCCACGGTTTGTTTACGTTTCGGCGAGCGAGAGACGCGCGGGCGGGGTGGGGCCAGTCGACTGGCCCACGACCCCCACACCGCCCGCACGCTCCTCGCTCACCGAAACGTAAACAAACCGTGGGCCAGTGTATGTGTTCTAGCTAGGTTTTAGAAATGAAGGCGCTCAACGAAATTTAACATTGGCAAGATAGCTAGTGCCATACCTGGAGTATAAGTCATCTTTGAGGCCCCCAAAGCCTCAAAAATTGGGGGAGGGGGCCCCCAATTTATTTTCGCAGAAAATAAGGTTACGATACATCAAAAGAAAGCTCTTAATCTGCTGACTCAGAATATTTTTATTTTTTTGAAATCGGACCATTTTTAAGGTCACGGCGAGCAATTCAAAAGGGCCCCCTAATTTTTTTTAAAGGCCTAACTTGAGAACGGGCCAATTTTTTGAAAAAAATCCCCTGAACCATAAATGTTTATTTTATGTGTTAACTCCATTTCTAAAATAAAATAACGCCCGTCCCATTCGAAAACATCGAAAAACAGCAATTTGGCCCCTTTTTTGGGCCCAAATAGGCCTTCAAGGGCCGTTTTTCGGGAACGGCAATATTTTCCCTGAATTCTTTGGGGACGACATACATCGAAAAAGTCTCGTCAGAATTTCCGTTTCTTGCGCTGTTTTCGCTAAAAAGATAGTGGACGGGTGGTCTGAAACACCCTGTTTGTATAATAGAGACCACGCACTTGCACTATCCATCTTTCCCATGTTTGCGCGGCAACTTTTTTTTTTCGGGGTCTCAATAGAACACCACAAACATGGACCGTACGTTGACTGATGAGGAAATTCGTTGAGATTTTTGCCTAAAAAAACCGCAGCACCGAAATTGCATCAGTAAACGTATGGATGGTTCTCCTTCATGCTCCCTGTGGTATAAGTCCTGTTGAGTCCCGAAAAATAAGTTACCGACCGCGCGCATTGGCTAGTGCGTAGTCTCTATTATTATTGTCTCTGGACAAGACTGGACCCCCCCCCCCCCCCCCCCATCCCCATGAACGGCCTCGAAATGTCCCTGAGTGCCGTTTGAAACCCAGAGATCCGAGTTTTCCGTCGTCAGAGACCGGGAATAGAATTTTTTCCCGAGATTCTGCGATGAGGTTTAGTTGAAACACGTGCGATTGGGGATCGCGTCACCCCCCCCCCCCCCCCTACGTACCCAAACGGCCCCTGAACATCAGCAGGTGGTCTTTGAGACCCAAATATTCGAGTTTCTCGTCGTCGAAAACCTGGGAAAGCAATTTTTCCCGAGTTTCTACAACGAATTTACGTTGTTGTGGTTTTGAATACTTGCGGGGGTTTTTTGCACGGGAGTCCCCCTTTTACGGGGGCCCTAAATCGGACAAAATTGGCTTTTTTCCCTTAAACGTTTCACTAAAATTTTGAGGAAATTGCAAATTTGACGTTACATTTGCCATCAGAGTGCCAATAAAAGCTTGTAAAATCAGAGTTTTTGTTTTTGAACCCTCTCTGGCCCTCCGGCCCCCGCCCCTCCCCGTCCCCCGAAACCCCCTTGGGGAGACCTCGGGAGCTATTGAAAATACGAAATTCTGATTTTTCGGGTGTATTTCCCCACCTGACTTACCTATCTCAAAGTTGGAAGTTCAGTCCTTCATCGCCAAAAACGGCTGATACGGGTGGTCTGGCTCATCCTGCTGAGCGCGTTTCTCATAGCAGCCAGTTCAGGCTATTTCAGCCAAAATGTAAAGGAAAGCACCATTCCGGGTAAACTTTTACGTCCTTCAGATGATATTCTTGAGTGTTGCGACTCAGGAAACACAAAATGAGGCTTCATTCGGGATTGTATTCTCGATATTTTGCTACATTTCAGAGGTATTCGTATATTACGTGAATTTGGAGATTTTTGAGTTTTCAGATATAGGCCAAGTCCGAGTGCTAAGGCCGGGAAAGGGGCTGAGCCCTGAAGCGATTAGGGACGTAGGGTGCTTTGGTAGTATGTTGGGATGATTTCTACCGAGCTGAAAAAAAATTAGCACCCTTCTGGCGTCAGCTATGCTGGTTGACAATTTTTGCCTCAAAACTTAGAGAGGAAAATTTTGACTTTTTTTTCATGTTTTTGCGGTTTTTTTCCACTTAAACAGGCGATATGGGGTTTTATAGCGATTGTACGGGATGTAAAAATTGATTTTAAACAACCTTTTTCCTTAGACATTTCTTCCTAGAAGCGGCCGTTTTCTGCATTTAGGTGATTTTTTGAATGCACCTCGGAAAACTCCAAAAAAATACAAAATGGCGGATATGAAGGTGCGGCCGGATTTTTCGGGAACTCCTATGGGCAAAAAAGGGTGTCCCATGTGACCCAGAACACACCCTGAAAGTATAAAAAGTGTACCCCAAAGTTGATTTTCGGGCCCCAGACTATAGGGGCTAACCTTTGTATTTTTTTTTTTTTTTTTTTTTTTTTTTTTTTTTTTAGCGGATACGAAGTTTTTTGGGTTTATTCGAAAATTTTGATTTTTAAAGGTCCTGGACTGTTTGGTTTGTTACAATGTAAATGTAAATTAAATAAAAAAGTGCACTGGAGAGAAGAAAAAAAAAAAGTTATCGAAAGCACAAAGATTTGTCACAGTGGCGAGGCGTGCCTTTTGGCAACGTTCCTTTTTCCCCATTTAAACACATTAGAAAGGTCGGAATGCCTGATCATCGCCGATGACTGAAGCGTTCGACTTTTTTGGTGAATTTAAATGGAGAGAATACATTGTTGCCAAATTTCACGCTTCGCCACTGATTTGTCAACCGAGGAGATTTCTGGCAGTAGCTCTAAAAACTTTCTCTTGAAAATTCCAAGGAAATTCTGGTACTGTAACCACTGACCAGACTTGGATAGAAATATTATAATTTTCTGGTGAAAGTACTAATTTATTCCTAGGTTGTCTCATTGTTGCGTTTCTGATAATATTTCTAGAATACAGGAATTTTTGATAGTATCAGAATCCGTTGGTTTTTTATACACTGTAGCTGGGTCATAATTTCAAATCGGGCCAATTAATTGAGCATGCATGATCCGTGAAAACTTCAAGTCAAAATTTAAACCCAATGAGTAATTTTTTACCTTTAGTACTACTAGAAAAGAATTTTTACCGAAGGGTTCCGCTGAATTTTCGATATTTCTCATGTACCGCGGAAACAGCCGGAAACGCATGATGAACAAATGGAAAATAACTAGTCGATTGTCGGTTACGCTGTCGGTTACGTAACCGACTATTTCAAAAGTACTTAATAAAAACAAGATGGCTTATTACAATAATTTCTTTTGTTGATTTTTAAAGCAAATTACGGTAGTTGAATTGAATTAAAAATTACAGGGCGGAACTTTACTGTATTGCCTACCTTTTTCGTATATTTAAGTGCCTCTGACTAGGACCGTAGGCAAATCACGAGATCGGATTTGTTGGTGAAAATCGTTTTCAAATAAAATCTATTTGCACAGATGTTAAAAATGCCTATTGAGAACGTTGGAGCGTGGTTGAGAAAATCGTAAGTTACCCACTCGTTTAAATAAACTTTTAAGATGTTGTAAAGCAGTAAAATCCGTGCGTAACCGACAGACATTTTAGAACCGGGGGACAACCATTTTTCACAATTTATGGCACGAAGAAAAATAATTTCGTAAAAAAAGATGGTTTACACGTGTTTTACGGAGTTTTTTGAGCATTTCCACTATCTTCAAAATTCATTTCAGCCTCAAAATATGGCCAAAAACTTAGGTTAAATACCGAAAACTCGTGTGGGGGACGCGTAACCGACGGACATTTTGAAACATAAAACAATTAAAATTAGTATTTAAATAACTTTAAAAGCAATTACCACTATTGCTCCTCATAAAACTAAGTTCCTTCGACTTAAAAATCAAAACATCGAACTTATTTGATCTTTTTTAAAAATGTAATCTTGTTGGGACACCGTTTGGCCCGTTTCGAAATTATGACCCAGTCAAGCTTATGAATTTATGATTTTGTCATTTCAGAGACTTTCAAAAAGCTAGTTAAATTTTCAGGGGGTTTATTGTTAGAGTAGTGGCTTTTAAATAGGAAGTGAAAAAGAAAAAGAAGGAAAAAACTGGATCTTCGTTTTCGCTCCAACAATCAATATAAATGTTGTAATTGGCACATGTTAGCTTTGCTGTTCTCGGGTTCGTTAGTACGGTGAAAATACGGGCATGTTTGTTGTCAAGCAGTCTGAGGCTGTTCCGTTAAATTGAAATGAAAACCTCCTCGATGCCAGATTTACCAGAATATTTCCTTGGTTTTTATTTAACGGGTTTGTTTTGCGACTTTTGGAACTTTCAGCATTTTGAGCTGTTGTAAAATGATGCACGGGGGGGGGGGGGGGACGACTGGAAGAATTTACCGTCTGCATAGCTGATTTTGGAGTCTGCTCTCAAATATGGTAAATTTTACCGTCATATGGTAAATGCAACGTATCTTGTGGTGAAATGTACCAACAGGTTACCTTAATTTACCACAAGGTACGTTGCATTTACCATATTATGGTAAAATTTACCATATGATGGTAAAATTTACCATACTTCATAGCAGACTCCAAAACCAGCTATTCAGATGGTAGATTCTACCAGTCTTTTTTTTCTATGTGTGTAAATAACGGTACATGCATATAAAATGACCAATAGTCACCCCAATTATTTAGCCACCGTCTTTGTACTTTTGAATACCATTGTCTCGGTAAATTAAAGACGTTTCTCTTGTCTGATTAAGTAAAAGAAAAAGCAGTAAGTAGCGAAACGGAGAGAAGCTTCCTATCCCTCTCTTTTCTCCATTGAAACACATATGTTAGACAAGGATGGACAAAGGGATAAAACCCACTCTTTCTATCCTTTTTCTACTTACACATTCAAAGGGACAATAAGAGAGAGAAGAGATCCTGGTTGCGTCTTTGGAATAAGATATCTGTGACATAAACTTTTGGTAATTGCAAGAATCTTGCAAAACATTTTTGGGTGACTTGCTTTAAGTGTAATGGGCTCTTGTTAACTTTTGCTATACGCAAATAAATGGTTTAATCTTATGTATTGACCAACAAAAATCACGAAAATCACAGTGAAAAAGTATGAAATTTAGTAATATACTCACAAAACTGCATTAACGGCAAGATCGTAATGGCGCTTCAACGCAGGTATCATGGGAGATTCCTATCTAAAATGAGACTTATCTCTGTGTTTCCGTATACAGAAAGTGACAGATTAGACGGGAATCTCCCTTGATACCTGCGTCTCTTCGCCGTTATGCCCGATTCTGAGAGTGAATTTTGTAATTTTTTAGTGTACTCATCGTAATTTTTACAGGTTTTTATGCATGAATCAACTCTTCAATCCCCCGCAGCAAAAGTTTGCAAGAGCCCCATCAACGTTGACATCAGTAAAGCATGCAATTCAATCAAACATTGGTCGTGTTTGTTAACATGACAGTCTTGATGGTTGTCGGTCATTTTCGGTGCGGTCGAATTTCAAAGTAAAATAATTGAAGTGGGGGTCTTTGTTTTTTGTTATTTTGTTTTTATTTTGTTTTCTGTTTTTCTGTTTTTTTTTTTTTTTTTTTTTACTGTTGCATCATTTTACAAATTACAATACTTTCTGTTCAGTGCTGAAAGTTCATTGTACCTAGTTAAAGTTAGCAACCTACCCGCTTTTGCTCTTGTTAGGAATGTGGAAAATTTGCTTTGAAGTTCAAGTGCTTCAAAGATTTCGGTATTACTGATTAAAAAAGTAATGATAAAAATGTAAACAAACTAGAAACCTGTATTTTTGTGTAAAGTCGTTAAGTATAGGGAGATACAATTTAATTTTATTGAATACTGAAATCGAGAAATTAGGAAAGGGCTCCTAAAACATGAGATGTGCTTGTTATCATGAATCTCAATTCCATTTTAATGCTAATTTCTACGGACAAGCACACCCCGCCCGGCCCATGGCAGCGGCAGATCATGAGCAGTCGGCAATCGATTTTCACCCATTGGAACCCATACAAAAGTATTAATTTTTAAAAGTTTCTGTTAAACCTCTTAAGGATCGATTCTTTTTGTCAGGAGTAGGTATCGATAAATCGAATTTTACACGAACAATCGACAATTTTTTCTCCCATTCGAACCTTTACAAATGTATCGATCTCTTGGGGGTTTCAACGGAACCTCCGAGGATTGGTTCTTTTCCATAGGTTCATATGGAGTATAGATAATTAAATATTTATGGATAAGATCTTTTCCCCGAAAAATCAACTACCGCTTTTCTCCCATTTGAATCTACACAGAAGTATCGATTTCTTGAAGGATGGCTCTATCTTTCTGAGGATCGATCTTTTTCCACAAGTTTATATGGAAGTAACATCGTTCCATCACATTTCACCTGCTGCTATTGCCGCGCAGCAGAGTTGGGCCAATGGGGGTGGTAATCGATTACGCACGATTACACGATTACCGAGTAATCGTAATCGTCGTTTTTTTCGGAAGGTGAGTTTTTGGTAATCAGCGCTGATTTTTTACAAGCCCCTCCATCATAACAGTTGCAGAAGAATTAGATCTAATCGAAAAGACACCAAAGTTTACGATTTATTTGTGAAGAATTCATTTAATTACCATCCAAAGGTTTGACGGTTACCGATTACCCAATAGTCGTGTAATCGATTATACTCCTATTTGCCCAACTCTGCCTTGTAGTTTCTTTCGGCCCTTTTTTTCTCAGGCCTCTCTGTCCAGTCTGGCAACGAAGCACTTACATCCCAAGCTAGCTGCTGTCATGGCTTAAGCTCAGCCACTGTTTTTATTCCGCCCGAAAACACAATTTAATTTTCTCTCCTCCCCCTCCCTCCCCCTCCCTCATCTCCCCCGTGTTTTTCGCCTCACCGTGTTAATTATACCAAAGAATTGACTCCTCCACAACGTTGCCGGTTTCATACATAGCCGTATAGCCAGGAATTTCTCTCTTTCCTCTCTCTCTCTCTCTCTCTCCCTCTCTCCTCTCTCTCCCTCTCTCTTTCTCTCTATCTCCCTCTCCTTCTCTCTCCCTCTCTTTCTCTCTCACCCTCTCTCTCTCTTTCCCTCTCTCTCTCTCTCTCTTTCTCCCTCTCTTTATCTCTCTCCCCCCTTTCCCCCCTCTCTTTCTCTCTCTCTCGCTCTCTCTCTCTCTTTCCCTCTCTCTTTCTCTTTCTCCCTCTCTTTATCTCTCTCCCCCCTCTCTCATTCTCTCTCTCTCCCTCTCTCCCTCTCTCTCCCTCTCTTTCTCTCTCTCCCTCCTCTCTCCCTCACTCCCTCTCTCTCTCTCTCTCTCTCTTTCCCTCTCTCTTTCTCCCTCTCTTTATCTCTCTCTCTCCCCTCTCTCATTCTATCTCTCTCTCTCCCTCTCTCCCTCTCTCCCTCTCTCCCTCTCTCTCTCTCTCCCTCTCTTTCTCTCTCTTTCTCTCTCTCCCATTCTCCCTCCCCTCTCCCTTCCCATATAAACGTATGTGTTAGAAAGAGAGTAGCTATCGAGTGACTTTAGCTCCTGTTTCTGTCCTTGTCTAACACATGAAGTCAAGTGGGCAAAAGGGAGAGAAAGACAAATTTTTGACAAAGTCTATGCCTTCAACGCGACCTCTTTCACTGCGATACTTCCTAAATTCACAATTTTCGTCAACACTTCGATGAGGCAACGCCGTTTTCCCCGCACAGTTCTGTTACTCCTGTAAACTACTATCCTCTCCCCCCCACCCCGCCCATCATTATGATTCGCCCCCTCCCCTCCACTCAACTGCGCGTTTAAGGGATGAGATTCGTTATAATTAATAATATACTAGCCTGACTATACTCTCGTGTAACACTCTTGTAGTTGCGGGTATTAATGGGGGGGGGGACTCTCAGCACGTTTGAAACTCTTACCATGAGCAAGTTCCACGGATTGTTTTAAGCTTTCAATTAACAGCTGTAAAGTTAGAGGTTCCTATAAAACCACCCGCAGAACACTCGAGGAATTAAACGTGATGGCGGACAGGGTGGGGGTGGGGGTGAGGGGGGCCGGGGGTGAGGGGGTCGGGGGTTAACGAGGAGTTTGGGAATAACTTTTGAAAATTTTCATCCGAACGTGTTATTTCCTCTCTAGAAATTTCATGAAACTTTAAAACCGAGATTCGCTCAGTGCGTAGTTTTGAGATTTTATCGGTCGACCTCCATCTCTGACCTGTTGATTTTGTCGCAGCGGCGCAGTGACGTCGCGTGCAATCTGGCAACGCTGAGTTTTGTCTGTTTAAACCCATGAAAAATGTCGAACTGCCGGAGGCGCACTGTGCACTTCCTTGAATCGATATTTTACATCAGTTTCAATGGACAAAATGCAGCGGGCGGCGCGGCGGCTTGTGCGATTTGGCAACAGTGTTTTTCTTCCATTCGAATGTATGTAAGACGATCGATTGTTGATAATGCTCAGATTTATTTTCATGAATTTTTCTTATGTAAGTACAGTGAGAAATAACGTGCGCTCACACTTGATGTGAAACGACCTCTAGTAGTATCTACATGACGGTACCGCGCAAAGGGGTTTTTTTTCGATTCCTTGAAGCTTCATGAGCGTCGCGTCGTGTCAGTCAAAGCTGCCTTTCAATTCACCGATGATTCCACCGGTTGAGAAAAGATTACACAGTTCAGTTCAGTGTATGACTGCACTAAAACACTCTGATCTGTAATATTTTCTCAACCGTTGGAGGTTGGAGTCGCCGATGACTTAAAAAAACTTGTGGATAATTTAATTAATTAACGGCGTTTCCACCGATAGAGAAAAGATTACAGATCAGATTATTTTCCTACATTAGAGTCATACACCGAATTAAACTGTGAGATCTTTGATCAACCGGTGGAATAATCGGTGAATTGAAAAATACCATTAATGGGGCTCCTGCAATTTTTTGCCAAGAGGATTGAAGAGTCGATTCTTGCATAAAAATCTGTACAAACGATGAGTACACTAACAAATCGCGAAATTCGGGCTTAATGGCGAAGAGACAGAGACGCAGTTATCAAGGGAGATTCCTATCTAAATTGAAACATATTTCCGGGTTTCTGTAGAGAAAGTGACTTAATAGACAGGAATCTCCCATGATACCTGCGTTAAACCACAATCACGAACTCGCCGTTATAACAGTTATGTGAGTGAATTACTGAATTTTAGACTTTCTTAGGGTGATTTTCGTGACTTTTGCTGGTTCTCTTATCAGATCGGACTATGCATGCACTCACAGCAAAAGTTTGCAAGAGCCCCATCATACGCTAAAGATCTGCCCTAACATGTCTCTAAAGGGGTCTCTCCACCTGCGAATGTAAAAGCGCGAATAAACTGATATTGAGCCGATGAGCTGCCTTGAAGTCGATAGGTCTAGTCCGATGTATCGACAACAAAGAGGCCCATTGGCTCAAGCAGTCAATGCGCGCTTTTAAATTCGCCGGTGGAGAGACCCCTTAACAAAACTTCCATGAAGGGCGATTCTAAGCTCGACTAGAATCCAGGGCTGCCGTTTTGCGTTTAATCAATGCTATTTTTCTATTCACCGATGATTCCACCTGTTGAGAAAAGATTACACAGTTCAGTTCAGTTCATGATTGTAATGCACGAAAATACTCTGATCTGTAATCTTTCCTTAATCGGTGGAAACTCCGTTGATTTATTAAAATATCCGCAAGTTTTTTTAAGTCATCAACGACTCCACCGGTTGAGGGAAGATTACAGGTACGAGTATTTTAGTTTCTTACAGGCATGCACTGAACTCAACTGCGTAATCTTTTCACAACCGATAGAATCATCGGTGAATTGAAAAATAGCATTGATTATACGCAAAACGGCAGCCCTGCTAGAATCGCTTTGTTACATAATAAAAATACCTGATTGCATGCTATGCCACTGCTTTTAACTTGCTTTTAGCTGTTATGTTTGTTATTTTACGCTCCTATACTTTTTCTCTTTCTAATTTTCCTTTCTTCTTTTTTTTTCTCTGAAGGCTGCTGTTCCGCGTGGATATCCTCCCCCATCATCCGCCATGATGTTTGATGATGACCCCGGTATCATGTCCGAGGTCGAGACTTCGTCAACCGGCTTTCGGAGGGGCAACAAGCAGCGGAGCTCCTTACCGGTCGTTCGGACTCCATCGAAAACTCTCGAAAGACCTTTGGGTAAGATTTCATTTCCTTCATTCTAACCACTCTTGATACTCTTGCGATTATTCATTAGCAAAATCGAGATTGTTACGAAGTCCAATCATATGCGAGCAAGAAATCGTAAAGCACCGTACCTACCTGATCAATCAACGAGGCACTGGCGCAACCAGGATATCTTCCATCTCTCTCATTTCTCATTTGAATGTATGAGTAGGAAATGGACAGAAAGAGGGGGTTTTATCCCCTTGTCCATCCTTGTCTAACATACGTTTCTTAATGGAGAAAAGAGAGAGATGAAGAAACTCTCGGTGCGCTACTGCAACGAGGTATATAGCAATAGAGAGGCTGATACATGTTATACGTCCCATCCAGAGCTGCAGATTAGCGTAGATTTAATGACATTTTGAAATTCACCGAAGATTCCACCGGTTGAGAAAAGATTACAGAGTTTAGTTCAGAGTATGTCTGTAATGCACGAAAATACTAGCGTCTTTTATCTTTTCTCAACCGGTATATTTGAATTAATTAACGGCGTTTCCACCTATTGAGAAAAGATTGCAGATCAGAGTATTTTCGTGCGTTACAGTCATATACTCTGATCTAAACTCTGTAATCTTTTCTCAACCGGTGGATTCTTCGGTGAATTTCAAAATGTCATTAAATCTACGCAAATCGGCAGCTCTGGTCCCATCCCAAAGTGTGACAGCATGGGCGGGGCGATCTGAATCTGGTTTGTTTGTTTGCCCAGTGGCGTTGCGTGCAATTCGGCAACAATGTATTCTATCCATTTAATTCCACGTAAAATATCGAATTCAGGGGGTTCACAGTGCACAAGGAAAATTCGATATATTTAATGAGTTTAAATGGAGCAGTTGCATTGTTGCCAGATGACACACGACGCCATACTGTGTTTGCCTCATATTTTTCTATTCTTAAATCAAAAATTGTGATGCATTCAGTGAAAATTGGTTTTAAATGGAAGTGCAAGTGTCGATAAGAGTGGCTATATCTTAACACAGAATTCCAAAACAACTGGTGAGAAAATTTTGCTTGTTTCTGTGAAGTGTCCGTTTCTTTATCGTGCAAAATCTTTCAAAAGAAACAGTTATATCAATTTCTATGTCCAGATAGCCACTCTAAAAGAATTGCACTTTTGTTTAAAACCAATTTCAAGTGAATTTGTCACCACTTTCTTTTTAATTCTAAAAAATATGAGGGTCCATAAGAGATTTCTATCATCAAGGGTTTTAGAGTGGCTATCTGGACAGAGAATTTTTTTTTTTTAAAAAAACTATCCTGATGAGAAAATTTGGCTTGTTGCTGTTATGTGTTAGTTTCATTATCAATCAAATCCTTCGAAAAGAAACAGTTGTATCGATTTCTGTGTCCATAAAGCCACTCTCAAACACTTGCACTTTCGTTTAAAACCAATTTCAAGTGGATCTGTCCAAGCCTGTGTAAAATGTCCATTAGAGCAGTGGCGTAGCGTGCGATTTGGCAACGTTGCAGTTTGTCCATTAAAACCCATTGAAAAGATCGAAGTGTTGGGTGTTCGGTGAACACCTTCGCATTCGACCTTTTACATGAGTTTAACTGGGCACAATACATTGTTGCCAAATTGCACGCTACGCCACTGCATTAGAGATTCCCATCATGGCTACCTCCTTGCTCTGGCGGATCCAGTGGATTGTCTCTCTCTCTCTATGGCCATTTGATCGCGTGTATTAGAAAAGGACAGATAAGGGGCAGTCACGTGACTTTCGCCCCCTCTTCTATCCTTTTCTAACACACGCGATTAAATGGCCACCGAGAGAGAAAGACAATCCACTGGATCCGCCAGTGCCTCCTTGAAGTTTCAATATCACGTCCCATAAATCCTCTCTATCGCTATAGCTTGTTGTGATCAACAGACCTCTGTGGGGGTTTTAGGACAGTTCAGTTGTGGATCAAAAAATTTGGAAAAACTGTCCTGAAACCTTAATTATTGGGCTCTTGGTAACTTTTTCTGTATACAAACTAAATGACAAATCTATGGCAAAAAGTTTTTTATCTTTTGACTACATTTGCTGCTGTAAAAAATGTATATTTGTGTATAAATATCGATTATAATGTATTCATCCTGCTTCAAAGAGGATTTACAAAAAAAAAAAAACAAAAACAAAAACAAAAACGAAAAAGAAAAAACAGTCCCTTCAACCCAGTTCTCTGTAGGGGCCCATTTTAGATTTTTGTATTAATTAAGATTGCGTTTTCAATTTCTTGAAGTCGATTTTTTTTTTTATTTTTGTCTCTGTGGGAACCAGAAATGTTGATGAACTCTATCCACAAATGGCATCGCTGTTTGAAAAAGGCTCAACTTATGAGTTGCTTGAGTTTCGTCTGTATTAGTGCGATGTAATCGTGTAATCTTTTTTGTACGCTGAGCGAGCAAGAGAGTTACTCCGTGGTCTTTGGGATCTTTTTTTCACTTCTTTTCTATTTTGTTTCTTGCGCAAAGACTTTTGATATTTTCTTTTTTTCATTTTTTTCCTCTTTTATTCCCCCCAATAAAACCATGTCCAATATTAATTTTACAAAACAACGAAGAATTTTGACCTGCTTTTTTTTTGTTTTTCAACGTATGAAGTTTACTATGTTTTTGAATGAACTGTAAATCTAGATTTGATATTTTAACTCCTACATACCAGTCCTCACAAAATTGGAATTTATCTCAGTTTCTTGAATTTGAATTTTCTCAACCCCAATTTTGAAAAAAAGGAAGTAAAATCTTATCAAGGGGTCACACTGTACACACTATGGCAGCCCTTAAAATAGTCTGCTCAGTTAGGGAGAGAAGTAGTTCATTAAATTCTAGGGAAAATGCCACATAAAATCAGTGTTTTTTCTGAGGGGTGCCTTTTTTGCCTTTAAATGAAGAAAAATTGTCTTCTAAAAATGGCTGGAATTGTAATAAAAAGTCCTTCCAAGAAATGAGGCTCTTGCAAACTTTTGCTACAGGGGATTGAAGAGCTGATTCTTGCATAAAAACCTGTAAAATTGACGATGAGTGCACTAAAAAATCACAAAATTCACTCTTAAAACTGGGCGTAATGGCAGAGAAACGTGGGTATCATGGGAGATTCCTTTCTAAATTGAGACATATCTCTGTGTTTCCGTAGAGGAAGTGATGAATTAGACTGGAATCTCCCATGATACTTGCGTTGAACCGCCATTACGATCTTGTCGTTACAGCAGTTATGTGAGTTTATTACTGAATTTCAGACTTTCTTGTTGTGCTTTTCGTGATTTTTGCTGGTTTTTACAACAGATTAGTGGACTATTCATTTGCTCACAGCAAAAGTTTGCAAGAGCCCCATCCCAGCATAAATCCTGACCATTTTGGTTAAATAATCCGTCATTTTCCACCAGATTATTCTAGTCTGGGACCAGATTATTCTAGTCTGGGTCACCCTGTTCATAGGTGATTCTTAATTTTTCCAACTTCAAAACTTATATTGATTCTGATTTGTACGTGGTATTGATTGTGTGGTAATACTCTGGTGGGTTTAGGTTCCGGGATTGTTCTGTCGGGGTTCCGGCAGATGACTAGACTCCGGTCCGGGATCCCAGGAACTTCATTCCGACCTCCTCTTCCTCCTTACCACTCACAACTGTACCACGGTACGAAATTTTACTTTTTCTTTTAAATTACATTATTTTTTTTCTCTCTCTCTTGACTCTGTAACCACACTTCATTGCACGTGAAATTCAGTGTAGTTCAATAACAAAATTTTCACCCTCCACCCCACCCCACCCCACCCCACTCTTCACTTTCACTCTTCCATTGTTTAATTTTAAGCTCTGATATTTGTTTCCTGTATTATTTCCAATTATCATTCCGTGTTGAATTTCAAAGCATTCATTGATCAATTTATTCAAATTAGTTTTTTTTTCTTTTTTAAATTTTTTTCCCCCCAAGACTTGTCTAAGTTTACTATTCCAAACCCTCTTAACTTTTCACAACTTCATTGCATCTTTAATTCATCGAAACTCATTGAATTCAATTTTCTTTCAGCTCTCAAACGCTCAGTTTTTGTCCTGACCGACAGTTTTCGCCTTTTCGACTTTTATATTTATTTTAATCCAAAATTAAACTCTTCAAAATTAATTTTTTCTAGATTTTAGAATTTTCCGTATCATTAAGATCTACTAAAACTCCAATTTCGGTTCTAGCTGCTAAGCATCATAAATAATGTCATAAAGTGTTGAAAACTTTCAAAGAAAGTGCACGCAACAATTCATGTTTGTTGAAAATCATGTGAATTTACAATTTTGATTTGGTAGCTTGGAATTGCTGCAATTCATTTGAATCCTAAGTTTAGAGTCGGAACGTTTTTTTTTCAGTTTTTGCATCTGCTTGGAAGAAGTTTGAACCAAAGTCCAATTGTAATGAATTATCATGAATGATCGCAGGATCTTGGAAGCATAATTTATTTCTGATCCACATCATTTTACATTCATTTATTTATTTATTTTCCTTCTCAATTGAAGCTATCACTGGAAGAAGGGCCCATATGATAGGTGTGCTCATCTGAGTGAATTTTAATGAGATCCTGAGGCTTATTTTCTCCCATGAGCACACCTGGTGTTTCATGGGCCCTTCTTCCAAAGATGACTTCAACTCATCTACACTTGACAATCAGCTAATCACACAGCTTTCATTTTAATTATTTTAATTGCTGCTCTCATAGTGGTCTAACTTATTCTGCGTGGTTTGCAACTGTAAAATAAAATAACAGCATGTAGCGTTTACTGAGAATGAAGGTGTTTACTGTTTAACACTTTTTTTTCTTCAAAAAACCTCCAATGGAGTGTCAGTAATCTTTGTCTTAAAAATTATCACCCTAATATGCATTATTTATTTTTTGCTTGTCCTACCCCCTCATTTTTCCCCATCTTCTCATTAATGCCTCATAAAAACCTTGCATGAGAGTCATTTAAAGGCGGTTACGTTCTTATATAAGAGTTTCCAACCAGCATTGATCAATTTATGACTGATTTTTGTACATTCTTCAATAATTCTTATTTTACAGTCAGAATGTCAAAATTTTGACTTACTGGGAAAGGTTTGCCTATGTGTCCAATGGCATAATGTATATTTACTATCAAACCTCTCAACTGAAGCGTTGGAATATAAAATGAGGTATGCGCCATTAGATGTTGCAAAGATTGTGCAGTTGTTTCTTTGTCAAAAAGATTTCCCCAAGACATCCATTGAAACGAAATTTTCAAATTTAATTTCTTCTGAAATTAATGTTTTTTTTTTCCAGAATACCACTTTGGTTAACACATTCGGTATTGTAGATAATCAAAAAGAAGATGCGAAATCTTTGCAACAACTGATGGCGCATACCTCATCATATATTTCAACGCTTCAATTAAAGATGAAACAATGGAACTGACCTAGCATCATTCAGTAATTTTTTGCATACAAGTAAAAGGTTTCCAAAGAGGATTTTAATTGGAGGCTTCTTTGAGGATCCAAATTGATCTTTTGAAGAGATCTTGAGCCATGGATATGTGCCTTCTTTCTGCAGTGTTTCAAAACCTTGAGATAATGAGATTTTAGTTATTAAAAAAATGAATTTGTCTATTTCCTATGTTTTTGCTTGTGACTTTGTTCCTGCATGACGGTACCTAGTTATTTTATTTGCTATATCTCATTTTTCTTGCGCAAGTCCTCAGCTTCTTGTCCTCTTCAAACCTTCAAGAAATGAAGATTCAAATTGATTCAAATGCACAAATTATCGTCAGCAACTTTACAATAAATTTAAAAGTATGATACAATTTGAACGCAGGCGGGCATCTTTAACACTGTGAATTGTGAAAGTAGGACTAGAGACAATATATAATAGAGACGATGGACTATCTATCTTGTCCATGTTTACGCGCGGTGGCAACTTTTTCTTTCGGGGTCTCAACAAAACACTGCAAACATGGTCCATACTTTGACTGATGAGCAAAGTTGTTGAGGTCATTGCCTAATGAGACCGAAGCACCGAAACTGCATCAGGCAATTTATGGACCATGTTGGATGGTGTTCCCTCATGCTGCCTTCGTTAATTCCTGTTGAGCGCTGCAAAATAAGTCAGCCATCGCGCACACGGTCAGTGCAATGTCCCTATTATATATTGTCTCTGGATAGGACAGAGACAAATAGAGACTTGAGTTGGGCAAACAGGGTAGTATTCCAGTCCCGAGAAGGCCCAGTACTCAGGATTCAAACATTTTTTGAATCGCATTTCAACAGTAATCATACTGAATTCTAATTCTGATCAAGTATAGACCCTATGTCTAGAATAATTAAATTAAACAGTTATAATCCTTGATTCATTAAAATTCCACTCTCAATACCATTGACATACAATTTAAACTACGAATCCCAAGTAGTATTACTTGGGGGACTCAAGCACTGCCCGGTTAGCCCAATTCTGATATAGAGACCCAGAATTTGCATTTCTTCTAATGTTTTGATAGTGAAGCAAGCCGGGACAAGCCAAGTGGGTTCTGTTCTGTTTGGGGCTCAAAGAAACAACAGCCAACAACTGCCTATCATTGAGTGGTTAACTTTGCTTTAATTAAAAGCTACCTGAAATTTTGGTGTTGAGTAAAAATTTCAATTATTTGAAGTGCACAGTTCTGAAATAATTTTTGAGAAAGGTAAAAATGTTATTCTATTTTAAGGGGTGTCTCCACCTGCGACTTTAAAAGCGTTTATAAACTGATTGAGCCGATGAGCTGCCTTGAAATCGATAGGTTGAGTCCGATGTATCGAAAACAAAGAAGCTCATTGGCTCAATCAATTTATCCGCGCTTTTAAATTTGCAGGTGGAGACACCCCTTTAACCATGAAGAAAACCCGACGGATGTCCATCACTCAACAATAGGCATCTGTTTGCTGTTGTTTTGATGAGTCCTGACTTTTGAGCTGAAGAAAGCAAAGACTTCTAATACTATCTAGACTGGACATAAGGCCGATTTTAGGGCGGGGAAAGTGAATACCTGGGGTGGGACAAAAATCGCATGTTGCGCCTGGCTACGCCGCATCCACGATTACAGTATGTGCTAAGATTTTCAGAAATACATTGATTTAAATGGGAAAATGACTTTTTTGAAAAATTAATTAAAAATACTAAAAAAAATATTTTTCCATAAAACTTGGTACCGTTTGAAAGCTCACGATATGCAGATTTCGGTTCGGGCCGATTTTATATGTGATTTTTGAACGAGAAACATTCTACAGGGGCTTAAAGTTGGGTACCGATTTTCTACAGGGTGTTTCAAAAAATTGTTTTCTTTGTACTTTTTTTGAATGGTTACAGCTCAAAAAAATAAAATTTATGCGTTAAATTATTGAGATACACAAAACAAATAACTTTAATCATAACATAGATTACGTAAAATTGAGTATATACAGCTATGTAGGTTGTCTCAGCGGGGTACCGAAACTGTGGAACACCCCGTAGAATCGAGGAAAATTGACCTAAGTTTGAGCCTCTGTAGAATGTTTACGATTGAAAAAATGGTATAAAAACCGGCCCGAACCGAAATCTGCATATCATGAGCTTTCAAACGGTACCAAGTTTTATGGGAAAATAATTTTTTTAGTATTTTTAATTAATTTGTCAAAAAAGTCATTTTCCCATTTAAATCAATGTATTTCCGAAAATCTTAGCACATACTGTAATCGTGGTTGCATACCGATCGGTTTCAATGGGCAGGCGTTATGTCCAGTCTAGATAGTATTAGAAGTCTTTGGGAGAAAGGGCCACCTGTCACAAACTTTGTGCTGGGTCTCTATTTGAAAAGGAAAGTTATTAGGTAAAGTAGGAAAACACCAATAGGTCTTATAAGTTTTTTTTTTTTTTTTTCCACTTGAAAAAGTTAGGCTAAGTCTAGGAGTTTTCTCTTTTCCAAGGAAAGCCAAAAAAATTTCATGAGGCTGTGTTGGTTTCTGGACCCCCACGTTTGCAGTTTTTATATTTTCCTGTGCACAAAACTGACCATTCAAGATGATGCTTGGTGGGGCACTTTGTTGACCTATGCAAACAGTTTTTATTTTTTTCCCCCCCACATCACTTTGAAAATTCTGAAGTCACAAAACTAAGAAGTCAAGCAATTTTTATTAGTTTTGTCAGAGACCTTGTAAAGTCTGGTGGAGCCATTTTATCTTTTATTTATATCTCATCTCTACTGAAAAACTAGTAATGGTGTATCCAAGGTTTGTGAAGAGGATAAGTCGGAAGACTAATTAAATTAATCACGTTCTAATTTACGAGTATTATTTAATTTATTGATCAGACTTTTCAATATTGTTTTTTTTATCAATTCACCTTTTTCTATCAATTGATCCATCAAGTTGCATCCGAAGAAATCCTACCAAAAATTATTTCTTCTTCCATTTCTCTTTAAACTTTCCTTTAAGCTTCCATTAAATTTAGTTCCTTACTTTGAACCTCCTCAGTTCAGGGAGTCGTTAAAAATATGTCTCGGAATATGGCCCTCTGACCGAAGAAAATTTCAATGCCTCTTTATTTTATTAATCTCCATCTTTTAAAATGAGCCCTTTTGTAAAAGAGCGGTGCAAGTCCGTTTTACATAGATTCAGAAGTGGTGGTAAGAAAATAATGAAGAGAACAACATTGACAATAGCTCCTTCAAATGCTCAGGTTTTTCGATGTGGTTCTCTCCCAACAGGATCTATCAATGCCTTCGTACTTCTAAAGGCCAAGGACCAAAAAATGTATGATCCTGGCAATGTCCGCTAGTTGAATTAATCTCGACCAATCATAGAGCCTACGCTCATCACATGACCGTGTGTAAGTTACGCCTGAGACCTAACATTTGGTCCCAAAACATCTTAATCAAAAAGACCCCATCAATATGATGCAGTGTAAAGAAAAGAAAAAAATGAAACGTTATAAAATAAAGATTATTGTTTATCAACGAATTTATCTCGAGCTACCTAGGCAACAAAATCCGATTCATTCAGTCCATTTCCTATGGAACTTTCCCCTAGAGATTTAAAAAACTTACCACGCACGATTAAAGCACATGTTAAGGAACACTTAAATCTAGGTAAAACACTGTCTTATGATTATAATTGAATTGTTGATGAAATAATTGATGTAGCGAAATTTATTGGGAAGAATTGAACTTTTAAACCAAAAATCACAGAAAATTCACCCCCTGGAAGAAGGGCGTTGTTGTGCTTTGGAATGAAAAAACTAGGTGTGTTTTAGCCTCAAGATATCACAGGCATTGCACACTCCAGAATGGATTGGTTAAAATGTAGGTACTGGTCATAAAACAAATTTTGTTGTCATCACTATTCCTTGCATGTTTAACTTTAGAATGTGCTCTTTAGCTCTCGTTGAATTTTTCTGTCTTTGTATTCTAAATCCCTGTACCTTCTGTCAATTTCCAGGTCTTGTTTTCCTTCAGTATCGTAGCGAGACTAAACGAGCCTTATTACCCAACGAAATAACCTCTATAGATACTGTGAAGGCATTGTTTGTTCGGTCGTTCCCGAAACAGCTCACGATGGAGTATCTGGACTCTCCATTGGTCAAAATTTATATTCATGATTCCTCGAAAGATATGTTTTATGAATTGGAAGATCTTAGGTGAGTGCGCTTTTTTTTTAATTCATGTGTCCTCTTCGTTTTTTCTACAGTTCGTGGAGATTTTGTCCAAAGCAAAAATGTCCAATTTTTTTGGGTCCAACTTTCTATTTTGTTCAATGTAAGAATATGTACAAAAATTATTTGTCCAAATTTATAAATGTCCAGTGTTTACTTTCGTCCAACAGGAAAATTGGCCGAAAACATGATGTCCAAAAATGAGAAGATGTGGGCTCTGAACAAGATTCAAACACGATATTCAATGATAGGACCCCTTTTGATAGAAAAAATGAGATAGTTCATTTCTACCGATGCGTAATGATCAAGTGTTCTGTTGATTTGTTGATTTCCACGAATGTTTCAAATTGTTGGTCGAAATTGATAAACCTATTCATAATGGACTGAATAAAATGTGGGTAAATTGTACGTTGGACAAAGTAGCGCTTTGGACGAAATAATAATGAACAGTCTAAATTGGCCTAATTTACATTGTTCGATCTTTTTTGGACAAAATGTGTATTGGACAAATTAGGATTGGGCGAAATCTCTTGGAACCTTTTCTACTTCAAAGTTTTCATTTGTATCTATTTTTCCAGTAGTAAGTCAAAGTAAAAATTCTTTGAAAAAAAAAGAAAGAATGTAGATAGTCAGTTCTATAGCCTAAAATCTGAATGAGTTTCCCTCTTATTCATTTCAGAAAGAGTCCCTTATTTTTGCACACTATGCAAACCCCAATCTGGGAAAAAAATGGTGGTAAAAATATTGTGTCATGTAGCCATTATTATGGTGATATTACAGTAAAACACAATGGGGTTTTTGCTAGCTTTTTCCACCTGCGATTAAATAGTTAATGCTTGAGTAAAATTAAAACCAACAAAAATGAAGATGAGCATACTAGAAAATGACCAAATTCACTCGCAGACTCACAAAATGACTTTAAAATTAAAGGCGTAGTGGTAGAGCTAGACAGATACCATGCGTGATTCCTATCTAATTTGGGCTTTTCCTCTGTGTTCTTTCACAGAGATAGTGACTTAGACAGGAATCCCAATCCCCCCTTGACACCTGCGTAGCTCCGCTTTTTAAGAGCAAAGATGGCAGAGCTATGCATGTCTCATAGGAGATTCCTATCTAATTTATCACTCTCTCAACTGTATCACTCAAAGGAAATCCTAAAATTAGACAGGAATCTCCCATGGTTCCTGCAGAGCTTTGCCAATATGCCTTTAACTTTAAAGTTATTTTGTGTGTCTGTGAGTGAATTTCAAGATTTTTTGGTGTACTCACCTTCATTTTCGCTGGTTTTTACACAAAGATTAACTACTCAATTGCTTACAGCAAAAGTTAGTACAAGCCTCGTTGTATCTAAATCACTTCTTTTTCTACAAAGCGTTATTTAAATACATAGATCTCTGCATTTCTGATGGGTGTAATTTTGATCTTTCAGATCTCATCTAAGAGACATTCGGGATCGTTCTGTCCTTCGACTGTTCGAATCAGCGGATGTAACCGGTGGTGTCCTTCCTGCTGGACTTACGGTGGCCCCGCCTTCATGGGATCAAGACCAGTCTTATTTCAGTGAACCAGAATTTGATTCAGAATACCAACACCAACACATCCACAAAACAAAGGTAAGGTTTCTTTTACCATTCTTTTTTTACTATCCTGTGGAACTCCATTATTCAAAAATTACTCAACCAGTTCAAACTCTAGATGAAAATCCTCGTGAAAGTGACCTGGCATTCTTTCTCAACTTTACTTTTTCTTTCCCAGGGATATTCATCTATTGACAAATCGACAGCAATAAATCTGTAACTTTTATGAAAAAATTTTGTCGGAACCAAAGATATTAAAAAAAACAAACCAATAAATTGTGTCAATTGAATCTAAGAATTTCACATTTTTGGTAGGAAACCTATCACTAAAGCAGGATATGGAAAGTTTCTTCTAGTTTTCCTAGATTCTTCTAAAGAGGTGCAAATTGTTTCATGTCACGAATGTGTTTTTTTTTTTTTCAATAATGTAAGCTTAACCCTTTGCACTACAATGTCGAATATATTTGACAAAAAAAAAGAAGGTTCCACGCAAAAGTCAAATATATTCAACAGAAAAAAGTTCGCTCCGAAGCTCCCGTTGTCGAATATATTCGCCCGCGCTGGGACGTGGTGGCCTCTGGCGGATCATAGTGGAACTACTTACGAGTGTGTGTGTTCAATGTTTTTGGGGTCAATGAGGAGGATGGGCAAAATTGCCGCGGAGTGCAAAGGGTTAAGTGCTTAAGATTTACTTTGGGACAGGGGGAACACTCTCAACAAACACACTTTGAACCGTAGGACCAGCTGCGTAAAGCTTTGGAATATCCGAAATAATGAGATTCCCTCACATTTGTGGATCTTCACTATCGGTTAAATATCTTCGGTTGGGCAGTTCTTGTGTTTTTTTTTTTTTTTTTTTTTTAAATCAGGCTGACACATAACAGAGTTGTATGAATTAGTTTATTTAATCACAATTTCTTTTTTCTCACTAAATTATTTTTAAATAATTATATTTACAAAACTATGACTATTTAATTTACAGTTTCAACAGTTTTTTTGGCATTCAATTTCTTTCTCTGCAGCAGAGAACCTCTAAATCAAAGTTATTTTTTAGTTTTGTCTAAGCAAATAAAAATAAACCTCCAACTCAGATTTGAGTATTTTGATTTGTCAGCAAAATGAGGGAAGGCAAGAGGGAATGGCTTTTTATTTATTTAGTATTTACATAATTTATCTATATTTTACATACTTAAATTAATCCCTAAAATGCAATATCTACCCAGCATTCAACATTATTTCTTTTATTATGTTTCTTCTTTGAATTTTTATTTGCTCGTTTCAAGATTTTTTCTATCTCTGGTTCAGTGTTGGTAGATCTTGCGGCTTTTCCCATAAGAACACATAGAAAAAGCCCCAGGATCTGACAACACTGCTCTGGTAGGTATTTATGAGCCTAACGGCACTTTTTGGAACATTTTTTTTCTGATTATTTTAAATTCATTACTTTTGCATGTTTGAAAGGTGTTTCCAATTGGCAGTGCATAATCCAAACTGCACAATATTTTCAGGAATATTTATAACAAAAACATTAAAATTCATCGCTTGACCGTTAGATTTTGGCTTCTTAAACGATCTATAAACAATTTTGCTATTCTTAGGCTTTAGTTTTTGATATTGTTAGAGGTAATAAATAATTTTACGATCTCAATTAAAAGAAACTACATTTTGGCACTGCTTGAATGTACATAGATCCACCCATAAGTTTTTTCGGCGTTTCTTGCCAAGATAGTACATTAGCTTTGTGGAACGGATCCGTTACGCACGCAGAACAGAAATTAGCAATCATTTTAACTTCCCACTCTGCTGGCTCAGTGTATTGCATTGGTTTTTCTAAAGGTTTCGGTCCTATCGTGACGGTTTTAGGCGAATCATAGTCGCCAAAAGCCTGCAAGGAGTTATCACTGGGGAAGAATGATGGTATTGTACCGGCGACGGCCGGAAGGAATCCCAGCATATTGAAGTTTCGGTTTGCCACATCCTCGGAACTTGAATCTCCATCTCCGGGAATGATTCTTTTCTGTCGGTTCAAGTCTGCGGTTGTTTCCGACGTAACTGTTGGTGTTGTCTTGCTGCTGAAGCTATCGAAGTCTGTCGTCGAGGCATCTCGTCTAGACCTTTTGCCTTCAGTGATCGAAATGTTTTTGGAGTGGTCAACTTTAGACTTTTCGTCTGTTGAAATCTCGCCGTTCTCGCGTTTGAACAAACGTAAATGCTGCACGCTGAAAGAATCCTTTTCACCGTTGTTGAAGAGCAAAGCGTTATTTATCGGAACAAATACGTCCAAGTTAGCTGCCTCTGGTTGCTTCTTAATATTTGCGAGCAGTTGGTCGATGGGCAGTCTGTGTACTAGTTGACCGTTTTGAATCACTGGATCTTCTGTTGCTGATTCAAAACCGAGCTCTGATTTCGGTGATGTTGGCCCTGAAGCCTCTGAGCTCTCTTGAGTTTCATCGTTTAGTTCATAGCTGCAAAAAAAAAAAAAAAAAAAAAATTCATTGAAGTCAAATGATTTTTGATTACTCTAAAAAAAAATTCAAGTTTGGACAGCTTGTCATTTGACCCTAAGTCAACATTTATATTTGGCTTTAATGAGTGAAAAGACGAGAACTCCCAACAAATTTTAACGTTGGCCATTGTCTTGAAACTTTGCAAAACAGCATTTAAAAGGTGGATAGAATATCTGATTGCCAAAATGCTGACTGAGATTCAGTCAAGTAAGCAATCAAGTTGAGGAAGCAGTGAAACTCTGAGGCGTAAAATAGAACGTCAGAAAATGTCAAAATGCTTTGCTCTCAACTAGACTTGCAGTTTCATTTTCATCAGAGCTGTCACTTTTTTGGAAAATTAATGAAATTTTTTAATTTAACGATGGTTCCACTGTTTGATCAAAAAATTACTCAGTTCAGCGGGCCGATCATTTACTTCATCGTTAAATCGATCGTTATAACTGTCTACGAGTGACCCTATTGGTCGAGTATTGTAAAACTTGGCTGTTGCTATGGTAACCATCGTTATAGTGTCCGTTTTTTAAAGGTTACTCATGAGTATCCTTTATAAAACAAGACTCTTAACGATGGTTACCATAGCAACAGCCAAGTTTTACAATTTTCGACCAATAGCATCACTCGTAGACAGTTATAACGATCGATTTAACGATGAAGTAAATGATCGGCCCGCAGCTCAGTTCAGTTTATGATTGAAATGCAAAAAAAATACTTGCATCTGTAATATCTTCTCAATTGGTAGAATCAAAATAATTAAAGAATAATTAATTAATAAAAAATTAATAAATTAATTAATTATTAATTATTAATTATCAATTATTAATTATTAATTATTAATTATCAATTATCAATTATTAATTATTAATTATTAATTATCAATTATCAATTATCAATTATTAATTATTAATTATTAATTAATTAATTTTTTAGAATTGGTATTATCAAAATATCCAACAAATTTTCAAAGTCAGTGACGACTCTAGTCTAGTTTGGCGGTTAATATTTTACAGAAGTAAGCTTAAGTCTTTCCTTTTAATTGGGAATCAATGATTGATTATGTGATTAAATCTTTCAAAGTGGGAAACATGAAGTTTCTCTTACCCTGCGCCATCTTTATCGTCGTGATAGTGAACATGGACGTGGTGATGTTTGTGACTGAGATAAGCTTTTCCGGCTGTGAGTGCTGCTTTGTAAATGTTGAGCATGGTGATTTCTCCTTGGAGTCCTTCGTTCTCGCCTCTCAAACCGATGTATCTGCTGGCATAGTCTGGATGAGATTGACCAGAGATGGCAACTCCTCCGGATTTGATAACGTGGCCGGCCAGCTAAGAAAAAAGTAAAGCAAAAAGAAATGTGGGTTATATTTGGATTAGCAAAAAAAAGGTCAACTTTTGACATTTTTCAGGATTTAATCGCAATCTGCAAGCAAGCGTAAACAACAACAACAAAAATAAAATTGAAGTTTGCGACCTGTGAAAAACCGAAATAATTGATATAAACCTGGCTATACCCCTTTGCAACACAGTTGTTGAAGAATTTTTTGCTCAGGATTAAGTATCCCCCCCCCCTCACAAAATACACTGCTGTCATGGCGAGCTGCTCTTATTAATATATTGTATGAGGAATCTCACAGAACTGCTGTTTTGTGCATATTTAATACCATTTTTCCAGTCACCAATGAGTTCACCGGTTGACTAAAAGATTAACGATGCAGTTCAGCTGTAATGCACAAAAATACTCTGATCTGTAATCTTTTCTCAACTAGTGGAGTCATCGCTGACTTAAATAAACTTGTAGTTGTTTTGACCATTTTACAGTGAGTTCACCAATTCAGGAAAGATTCTATGAATGAGAGTTTTTTCGTGCGTTCCTGCCGTACACTTTGTATAATCTTTTGGGCAATTGGTGTATCCATCAATGAATTGAAAAATACCTTTAAATACACCAAAACGGCAGCTCTAGAAACTCAACCTACTTGTTTTTATTCAAGGGTAAAAGGAGGGATGCATTAAATTGAAAACTTCAACTGCTTGTTACTTTTTGGAGAGTTAAGTTATTGAGGTGGGTATACTTAAACTAAAAATGCAGGAGAGAGTTGTTAATTTATGTGTAAAAAGTTTATTTTTTCGAATTTTTGATAAATTTTTTGAGGCCCAAGGGACTTGCCTTGTTTTTTCTTGGCTGTAGGACTGTACAACTTTCTATTGTTACTTTCTATTATTTTTCTTGAATCTAGTATGGGGTAATGAAGGGTCTTTTTAAGAACTTTAATCTTTGATGTAAGGTTGGATTCGTATTCTTAATTTCACTGTAAAATGAGTGTCAAGAGGTCAAAATACTCACAATGTTATAGTAGCCTCGCCCAATCCTTTCATTGTTCACCCAAATCTGCCATTCGGCGGTTTTTCCATTCCAAGATTGACACGTATGGTACCACCTCTGAAGTTTTGTTGGATAATTCAATCGGAACATTGTTTTTCCGCCGACGGCAAACATGTAATAACTTTGTTTGTCTGTGTTTGAGATCCAGCTTAAGATTTCCTTAGGCTGATGAGGAACTGGAAATTTGACAATACAGAACAATCAGATATTTCAAAGTTTTCCTTTTAAAGCTAAAAAGAATCAGAGTTAAGGTCTCAAAAAGATGGTCTCAGGATTTTGTTGTTCTCTCTCTCTCTCTCTCTCTCTCTCTCTCTCTCTCTCTCGCTCTCTCTCTCTCTCTCTCTCTCTCTCTTTCTTTTTTCTCTCTTGAATATTAGAGGAATTGAGAGGTTTGTGGTTGAAACGAAGATCCGTTTGGTTTCACAACCTTAAGTTTTTTCAGAAAGTTTTTTGTGTGAGATTTGTAGGTATTTAAGGAGTGACTTAAAGACTTACGCGAGTATGAAAATAATGGCTGCTCGTACGTATGATTGTAGAATTTGTGCCACATGCATAGAGTGAACTCTTTCAAATCCGGTATGTGATGTTTGTACTGAATATACTGAAAAATGTATACAAATTTGTTGGTTAAATGTCAAATGGCTAGAAACAATAGCGTAACAGTAGTCCCCGTGATCCCCGCAGTTGCGAGAGGGGAGGCGCAAAGAGACAAGAGAAACGAAAGGAAATGCAATGGAGTCCTCATGTTGGAAATGTTACTTTATTTCGATGCTCCGCCTTAAAATTTTATCAGTATGGAGAGATAATGAGTGAAAGGTGAAAAATAGGAATGGTAAGAGCGGACGTGTTACTGAAATAAGTGTTTATCACATATATTGTTCCAGTCTCTCAATTCCGTTAAAACGCGATTCCCGATGTAGACACTTATATTAAGATGAGTGTTCGATTGGCACCTTCAATCCATTGTGTAGGCAATTCCAACTCACCCGAGTACGAACAGTTAACTACCTTCCCCATATAAACGGAAGAGTGGTGTTCTTTTGAACTAACCTCGCCTTCAATTCATCGTATAGGCAATTCCAACTCCCTCGAGTACGAACAGTTAACTACCTTCCGTTTCAACCAATAGGATTCATCGATTCGCACTAACTCGTCCCGTCCCGTCCGAAAGAGCGAAATTAGCCTGCTGGCCAATCAGAAAGGAGCAATGAATGGAGCTCTTGCAAAGTTTTTTTGCGTAGATTTAATGACATGTTTAAATTCACCGGTGAATCCACCGGTTGAGAAAAGATTACACAGTTCAATCCAGTGTATGACTGTAATGCATAAAAATACTCTTATTTGTAATCTTTTCCCAATCAGTGGAAACGCTGTTATTTAATTAAAATATCTCTACCGGTTGAGAAAAGATAAAAGACGCTAGTATTTTCGTGCATTACAGTCATACACTGAACTAAACTCTGTAATCTTTTCTCAACCGGTGGATTCTTCGGTGAATTTCAAAATGCAATTAATTACACGCAAATCGGCAGCTCTGTTTCAATCACCTGTAGCCAGTGTTGCCAGATTGTGTTGAAAAAGCCGTACGTTTTACATTGATTTAAATGGGGGACTATACGGCTTTTTATCCTCGATCTGGCAACACTGCCTGCAGCAAAAGTTTGCAAGAGTCCCATTGATAGTCCATTTGCCTACATCGAAACCTTGCAATAGCTCTATTTTGCTGATGGTCCTTTACACTTTCCATTTATGTATAATGTATATTCGAAATTGGGGCGAAGACCGAATGAGTAATTGCGTGCAAAGATATACGAATACAAACATTGAGCTGACCGTTCAGTGGAGACATTTCAGTCATTAAAGCCCCAACACATTGGTAAACAAACGTTGTTTGAAGCGGAAGGAAAGACAAAGTAAACGCTCAACTGAACTCCGTAAACAAATGGACCGCTGGAACTTCGGACAGCTGATCAAAGCAATGCAGCGAAGTCGCGTGGTTTCCTCTCTGCACAGCTTGTTGCGTGCAGTTTTATTTGAAGGCGCGTTTCGCGTTTGTAACAAACATTGACGTGATCGAGACACGGGGTGTTTTTCAGTTTTTTGTATCGGGAGTCAGTAAGTTTTGGGTGAAGTAAATGGTTCTCTCGAAAACTTTAGCTACCGCTGTCGAGAGTGGAGTGTCAATTCTGGTTTGAAATTAATTTTACGTAATGTTTGGAGTATCAGAAAGTTCCAAAATGGGGCAGTTGCAACGGTCTGAAATGATGTTTTTTTTTTTTTTTTTTTTTTTTTTTTTTTTTTATAAAGAAAATAAAAGTACTTTGTGAGCTGAGAACGAAGATGCCTTAGGTTTCTATTTATGTCCCATTGTTGCGGAGATGAGATTCTTGTGACCCGCGCATTTTTACGCGAACTACCGTGAACACCAAAATATCCCCTGAATACCAATTCCCATGATGTTTTGTAGCTCAGTGCGCTGAAATTTTTTATTTGTCTCTTTCCCTCGTCATTATGTGCATCAGGCAAAAAAAAAAAAAGAAAAAAAAAAGAAGGTGAAACCACAGTTTTAGCTTTTGTCCTTGTCTTACCCGAGGCAGGCAATGAGGGTAAGAGTCTAATAGAGAGACAGAAGATTTTACCGCACACCACTGTTATTTCCGACAATTTTTTTCTGAAATAATGACGATTGTTTTAAATAGTATGCGGAAAACTTGGCAAGGCAGTTGTTAAATTTAGTGAATTTCAGGACACATGCCCTTTCGTTAAAAACGGTTCAATTTTCGCCAAAGTACCAATCCCGAAATAAGTTGTTCGTTTCAACTTCCGGACACCCTGTATCAGGCACAGTCTCGGACCTTTCACTGAACGACTGAAACGAAATGGTTCGTTTCAACTTCCAGACACCCTGTATCAGGCACAGTCTCGGACCTTTCACTGAACGACTGAAACGACTGAAACGAAATGTTTCGTTTCAACTTCCAGACACCCTGTATTAGGCACAGTCTCGGACCTTTCACTGAACGACTGAAACGAAATGTTTCGTTTCAACTTCCAGACACCCTGTATTAGGCACAGTCTCGGACCTTTCACTGAACGACTGAAACGAAATGGTTCGTTTCAACTTCCAGACACCCTGTATCAGGCACAATCTCGGACCTTTCACTGAACAACTGAAACGAAATGTAGGTTTGGAATCCAAGCCAAGCGCGCGCGGTGGCCTACACACAAATAAAATCACAATTATTCGAGCAAATTAAAAATGAATTGTTTGCTCCGTATGGAATATGGATACGTGTTTTCGCGCATGCGTACCGATGAAATAACTTTTACAAGGTTGCCGCTCTGCGGTGCTAGGTCACGATGTCCAAAAAAACATGTCCAAAAGTCATGTGCGAATTTAATGGAATTCTCAAAATCAACGGTGAATCAACCGGTGAGCAACAATAATTAATCAGTTCAATGGGAATGTTACACTTTTTTGCTATAAGCGATATTTTATAGTCGATTCTGGAGTAAAAACTTCCAAAAATGACGATGGCAGCACTATAAACTTCCAAAATCTACTCTTAAACTCAATAAACGATTTTATTTGCGCGAGCGTAATAGTGGCATAGGGCATAGTAATAATGGGAGATTCCCATCTAAACAATACTGTAACTCCATCAAGAAGTGACCAATAAGAGACGACTTTCATTTGACTCCGGTGTCACTAGATGTCACGGTACCATTCATTGGACGTGGATCACTACTCTGATGACTAATTACTCTGTGAATCATCCTTGTCAGCATAGAGAGAGTGACGAAATTTAGATAGGAATCTCCCATTATTACTGCCCTATGCCGCCATTACGCGCGCGCAAATCAAAGCGTTTATTGAGATTAGGAGTGGACTTCGGAAGTTTTTAGGGCTGCCATCATTATTTTTGTAGGTTTTTACATCAGCAGGCCGATCATTTACTATATCGTTAAACCGATCGTTAAGACTGTGTATGCGTGATTCTATTGGTCGAATATGGTAAAACTTATAGCCGTTGCTATGGTAACCATCGTTATAGTGTCCGTTTTTTAAAGGTTGCTCATGAATAGCCTTTATAAAACGAGACTCTTAACGATGGTTACCATAGCAACGACTAAGTTTTACAATATTCGACCAATAGCATCACTCGTAGACAGTTTTAACGATCGGTTCAACGATAAAGTAAATGATCGGCCTGCAGAATCGACTATTGAATCGCTCGTAGCAAAAATGTGCAACAGCCCTATTTAGCGGTATAACAACGCCTTATGAAAATGATTTGATCTGAACTTTTTTTGTCCTCCGATGGAGGTCACCGATGGAGATGACCTTTGAACTCTGGAATTCCGTCGTAATTATTCAAATCAACGAGCGATAGTGATAGAGAGGATTTGAGGGACGTGATATTGAAACTTCAAGGTTGACATGGGCGGATACAGGGAATTGTCTTTCTCTCTCTCCTCCCATTTGAAAACGTGCGTTAGGAAAGGACAGAAGAGGGGGCCAAAGTCACGTGATGGCCCCCTTTGCTATCTTTTTCTAACACATACGTTCAAATGGAAGGAGAGAGAGAAAGACAATTCCCTGTACCCGCCCATGAAGGAGGAAGCCATGATGGAAATCTCTAATGGACATTTTACACGGGATCGGTTTGTTTGCCTCTTTTTTTTAACCTCAAAAAAAAAAAGTCGTGACAAATCCACTGGAGATTGGTTCGAAACGAAAGTGGAAATGTTTGAGAATGGATATCTGGACACAGAAATCGATGTAACTGTTTCTTTTGGAATAATCTACACGATAAAGAAGCTATGACACATAACGCAGAAACAAGCAACATTTTCTCCCCCTGGATAGCGGAATTAGAATTCTGTGTCCAGATAGCCACTCTGAAACACGCACTTTCGTAAATTCCAATTTCCACTGGATTAATTACAATTTTTAATTTAGGGGTAAAAATATGAGGTAATCAAACCAGATTCAGATCGCCTATGCTGCCACACTTTGAGATAGGACTTATGCACATGGGCGGCGCGTGGAGTCAAAAAGTGGGGGGGGGCTAAAAATCAACAGTCCTTTTTTTTTCTTTTCTTTCTTTCTTCGCCCTTTTCAAAATAACGTTTGACCCAGGCCGGGGGGGATGGTGTAAATAACCATTTTTTCTCTTTCATTTTTGATACAACGATTAAGAGTGTTTAATCCATTGTAAAATCGCCTGAAAAGTCCATTGGTGGCATCAGAAAGTCATAAAATGCAATAATAAACTCACAAGAGGCGTTTAATGAAATCCAAGATGGCGGAGAAATATCGAACAATTTGTATGCATGCACCGTGAACATTTAAGGATGGCCAACTTTGACGATAACCTCACTGCAGGTAGAGGTTATGTGTTTGTTTACGTTGTGATTGGTTGTTATCGATATTGTGAGGTTGGCTGTCCTTGGATGTTCGCGGTGCATCCATATAAATGGGTCTGTTGCAAACTTTTGCTACAACGATGAAGAGTGTTTCATCGTATGTAAAATCGTCCGAAAAGTCCATTGGTGGCATCAGAAAGTCATGAAATGCGATAATAAATTCACAAGAGACGTTTAATGAAATCCAAGATGGCGGTAAAATATCGAGCAATCTGTATGCATGCACCTTTAACATCCAAGGATTGCCAACGTTGACAACCTCACAGCTTCAGAGGTTATGTGTTTATTTACGCTGTGATTGGGTGTGATCGATATTGTGAGGTTGGCTATACTTGGATGTTCGTGGTGCATGCATACAAATTGCTCAATATTTTACCGCCATCTTGGATTTTATTAAACGCCTCTTGTGAGTTTATTATTGCATTTTATGACTTTCTGATGCCACCAATGGACTTTTCAGGCGATTTTACTTCATATTAAACTCTCTTAATCGTTGTAGCAAAAGTTTGCAACAGACCCATTGCTACTATTATTTACTCTTTGATTCAAACCAGCGGCGGCTCGTGCAATCTGGCAACAATGGATTTCCTCAATTTAAAACTGTGTAAAATAATCGATTACTTGGTGAGGCGTAGCGCCTCACCTAGTATCGATCTTTTTGCATACGGTTAAATGGCAAAAGTGTACGGTTGTCAGATTGCACGAGCCGCCACTGATTCAAACCAAACGGCAACCCTGAAGTTATATAGTCGGAGGTTTTTAATTGCACGGTCCCAAGCAGCAGCGTGCAAAGTACTCAACAGAGGACTCGAAACTCAACAGGCACCTTTCTCAACGACATCGCAGACTCACCGCTCGTCGGGAAATGTTATTGTTCCGAAATTCGCCGATCAATAGCTCGCGCATTTTCGTTTTTAAATTGATTGCCGGTGATCCATTCGTCACGATATGTCAAAGCTTCACGAAGTTCCAGCTCCCATTTCGGTGTCGCTATCGCCGCCAAAGATTACGGAGACTCGAGGGTCTAATGGAGCTGTTGCAAACTTTTGCTACAGGCTTATTAATAGTTGAATATGGGGTAATACCCAGTAAAAATAACAATTAGCGCACTAAAAAATCACGAAATCCACTCCTAAACTCACAAAATGCTTTTAAATGCGAGACCGTAATGGCGGCCGAAGCCACGGTTTTCTTATGGCAATTGTGTGCTTCTTCTTCTTCTTGTGTGGTGTTGCGAGAACACCTCGTGTAGATGGCGCTGATTGAAGATAGGGAACCCCAATGAAAACCGCGGCCCCGGCCGCCATTACGGTCTCGCGTTTAAAAGCATTTTGTGAGTTTAGGAGTGGATGTCGTGATTTTTTAGTGCGCTAATCGTCATTTTTACTGGGTATTACCCCATTATCAACTATTAATAAGCCTGTAGCAAAAGTTTGCAACAGCTCCATTAAAAGTTACGTCCTCACGGTACCATTTTTAGATGTATGATGCATTTTTATGAGGGGTTTAAACCTCTCATAGTGAACACTCACCAACTGCCATGCCAATTACTGCCTATGACAGCTCGCAATGAGTTGAAAGCTGCAACATTATTTTGCCCCAGATGAAGTCGACCACACTGATTTGAAATGCTCTGGGATTCATTCGCTGGGAACACTCCAGGATTTATTCTCGATTGGGAATTTACTCTCTGAAGTGGGTATTGCCTGTTCCTGAATTTTTTCCTAGACTAAAATCAACTAATGTTTTTGACTGCGTGTTACCGAAGAATTTTTGAAAATAATGGCTGTATCGAATTGAAACCTGCGTTTCGATTTTTCTTTTATTTATTTATTTTCCCCCTTTCTTTATCCCCCCCCTCAGAAAAAAGGCCCTTATGACGAAAAGTACGCTCTTCTGACTAAAGTCTTTTGTTTAATCTCAAAGATTATTTTTTAGAAACCGACTCTGGGCACCCGCACTCAATGATTCAAATTCTCTAAAAATGTCCATTTCCTTAAATTCCTCTAAGGATATAGGTTTTAAAGACAAGCTGATTGATATTTTTTCTTTGTTTTAAGGCTGTGTGGAAATGAGAAGAAGGCTGAAGACAACAGTAAACGGTTTTGGAGACAAAGATTATAGGAAAAATGAAACTGCAGGGGATATTCCTAATGAGGCTGTTGCACACTTTTGTTGGAAGTGATTCAAGGCTTGATTCAGTCGTCAAAACCTGCAAAAATAACAGTGGTAGCAATGAAAAATCACGAAATCCACTCTAAAACTCACAAAATGCTTTGAAATGCGCGATCTCACTGGCAGCTTTGGGCTCTAATAATTAATTGGAGGTTCCCATTTAATAATACTGTAACCCCATCAAGAAGTGACCAATGAGAGACGACTTATTTTCGACACCCTTGTTACCAGCAGGCTGATTCTCCCTGTTTGGACGAGACGAGACGAGATAGGAAGTAACGATGAATCCCATTGGTTTAAATGGCGTCACGTGACAGATTTGGAGTCATTGCGGCGCGATTGCGAGTGCTCCGAGTCATTTATTTCAAAATCATGACTCGGAGCACTCGCAATTGCGCCGCAATGACTCCAAATCTGTCACGTGACGCCATTTAAACCAATGGGATTCATCGTTACTTCCTATCTCGTCTCGTCTCGTCCAAACAGGGAGAATCAGCCTGCAGATGTCACGATACCATTGATCGGATGTCAGTGGCGTCGCGTGCAATTTGGCAACAATGTATTCTATCCATTTAAACCCATGTAAAATATCGAATTCAGGGGGTGCACAGTGCACAAGGAAAATTCGATATATTTAATGAGTTTAAATGGAGCAGTTGCATTATTGCCAGATGGCACGCGACGCCACTGATCGGATGTGGATCACTACTCTGGTGTCTAATTATTTTGTGAATCTTCCTCGTCAACATTAAGAGAGTGACGAAATGAAGACAGGAAGCTTCCATTATTAGTGCCCAACGCCGCCATTACGCTCGCGCAATTAAAAGCATTTTATGAGTTTAGGAGTGAATTTTGTGGGTTTTCATCATCATTGTTTTACAAGTTTTTGCATCTGGATTGGCTCTTAAATCGCTCATAGCAAAAGTGTGCAACAGCCCCTTTGGGAGTTATTATACTCAGCTGGAAATATTCTCGATCGTTAACACTAGAAATAGTCTCCGTTTAAATATCCTGTTTTTTTTTTTTTTTTTTTTTTTTTTTTTTTTTTTTTTTTTTTTTTTTTTTTCACGTCAATCATCACGTTTTATACCAGATTGAGCCGTATTTTGCTTTGTCGTCGCGATAACGATTTTAGTTATTTTGTTGCAAAATTATGTTTTGTCGTATTTTAATTCTGTTTGCCCGCTCAAAATGTGCTCACTTTGATTCTGTTTTAGGGCGACTATGAGCTTTTTAGTCGTTCAAACGACAATGTCCGAATTTCGTCGATGGCAAGTTTCGGCGCTTGATGGTCATCGCGGTGGGGCACAGTGGCAGATCCACGGGGGGTGGGGGCATGGGGGCGCGTGCCGGCGTGCCCCCTCCCCCCCCAGAAGCCTCAAATGTTGCTTTTTTTCTATAGAAAATAGCCCGAAATTGCTTCCACCAACGTTTCAAATTTCAAAATTTCGCAGGCGTGCCCACCCCCCCCCCCCCCTCCCCCCAGAAAATTTTTCTGGATCCATCACTGGTGGGGCGCCTCAGGTGATGGATCGGAGAAATTCGGAATTTGTCATTTAAATGACTATAAAGCTCATAGTGTTCCAAAAACAGAATCAAAGTGAGCACATTTTGAGCGTGCAAACAGAATTAAAATACGCAAAAACATAACTTCGCAACAAAATAACTAAAATCGCGATGAAAAAGTAAAATACAGCTTTTTTGTTTTATCATTGTTATTTTATCGGCATTTCACACAAGAATCAACCATCAAAAAGTGGAATCTTACAAAATAAAATTGGCCTATACGAAGGGAATTGCAATTCCAGAGCCGCCGTCGAAATTGCCTTTTAAATTACTATAAAGCTCATAGTGTTCCAAAAACAGAATCAAAGTGAACACATTTTGAGCGTGCAAACAGAATTAAAATACGCAAAAACATAACTTCGCAACAAAATAACTAAAATCGCGATGAAAAAGTAAAATACAGCTTTTTTGTTTTATCATTGTTATTTTATCGTCATTTCATTCAAGAATCAACCATCAAAAAGTGGAATCTTACAAAATAAAATTGGCCTATACGAAGGGAATTGCAATTCCAGAGCCGCCGTCGAAATTGCCTTTTAAATTACTATAAAGCTCATAGTGTTCCAAAAACAGAATAAAAGTGAGCACATTTTGTGCGTGCAAACAGAATTAAAATACACCAAAACATAATTTCGCAAAAAAATAACTAAAATCGCGATGAAAAAGTAAAATACAGCTTTTTTGTTTTATCATTGTTATTTTATCGGCATTTCACACAAGAATCAACCATCAAAAAGTGGAATCTTACAAAATAAAATTGGCCTATACGAAGGGAATTGCAATTCCAGAGCCGCCGTCGAAATTGCCTTTTAAATTACTATAAAGCTCATAGTGTTCCAAAAACAGAATCAAAGTTAACACATTTTGAGCGTGCAAACAGAATTAAAATACGCAAAAACATAACTTCGCAACAAAATAACTAAAATCGCGATGAAAAAGTAAAATACAGCTTTTTTGTTTTATCATTGTTATTTTATCGTCATTTCATTCAAGAATCAAGAATCCATAATTGCGACCGTCGCGTCGCAATTAAGGACATTGGATTACATATCAAATCAGACGGGAGCGTTGGCTGCGGCCGGGGCACTATAATCCAGTACTGATTGTGAGACAGACGTATGCCGTTTGGGCGTTGTAATGAGCAATGAGCATGCCCCAGTGCCCACTGACCAGTACTAAGCTTTACAATGTGATAGGCGTTCACACTCGGAATAAAATTGTCAGTCGTGTGCGTGTGGGTAGACGAATGCAGCGCACAGGAAAGAAACATCCATACCGTTGATTGTTCGATAGATTCTAGGACGCCCGCCCGCCGCCGGGTATCTTCAAATTTATTTGTTTTTATTTTTATTTATCATTGCCTTCTCTGGTATATTCCCCGTCAGAAAATTTCTTTTTCAAGAGATTTGTAAGTCCTGTTCCAAAGTGAGGCAGTATGGATCGACGCAGGGCTGCCGTTTTGCGTATATTCAATGCTATTTTTCTAGTCACCGATGATTCCACCGGTTGAGGAAAGATTACACAGTTCAGTTCAGTGTATGACTGTAATGCACGAAAATACTCTGATCTGTAATCTTTCCTTAATCGGCGGAGACTCCGTTGATTAATTAAAATATCCGCAAGTTTTTGAAAGTCATCGACGGCTCCACCGGTTGAGAAAAGATTACAGATGCGAGTATTTCAGTTTATCATAGTCATGCACTGAACTGAACTGTGTAATCTTTTCTCAACCGGTGGAATCATCGGTGACTAGAAAAATAGCATTGATTCTACGCAAAACGGCAGCCCTGTATGGACGGTTTGTTTGCCTCCTCATCAATGGGGTTCTTCCAAACTTTTGCTGTAAGCAAATGAGTAGTTGAGTTTGATGTAAAAACTAACGAAATTCAGGAAAATCACGAAAATCACGAAAATCACTCTTGACCCTTGCGCGATTACGCGCGAGTAAATTCTGTTTCATCCCAAGATCTGTCCCACAAAATTTCAATTTCTTATTTACAGCAAAGTCGACTCCAAATTGTCACTTTTGCGGAAATGAAGTAGTTTCTAGCGCCTTCATTTGGAGGGGTAGGCAAAACCAACACAGCGGAATTAAACAATTTAACTGTACGTTCAATTTAGGTGATCAAGCGTTGATTCGTTTCAGACTGAAACTATCAGTAACCTGATCAGAGGCGGCTCGTGCAATTTGGCAACAATGTCTTCGCTCCATTTGAATCTATGTTTAACAATCGATTGCTGGTGAAGCGCTGCTTCAATTTCGAATCGATTGTTTTACACACAATCAAAGGGAGGGATAACATTGTTGCCGAATTGCACGAGCCGCCACTGAACCTGGTAGAGTAAGGGTCAAAAAGACTAAATAAACTTAAAAAATAGCTGTAAAGGCAAGATCTTACCGGCGGAGCTATAGCTTGTCCCAGAAAAGATTGGATTTGACACTTCTATGGTTTTCATGAAAACACCAGCTTCTTACGGCTCCTAACCAATCAGGTTGCTCTATCTGAGGATGGAAGCTGATGTTTTCATTCAAAGTTGCAGTTGTCAAGTCCAATCATTCTGGGACAGCCTACACACAGGTATTATGTGAGATTCTTGTCTAATTTGTCACTTTCTCCTCGTAAAAGAAGAGATTTGTCTCAAATTAGATGGGAATCTCCTATGATACGTGCGTATCTCCGCCATAAAGCACGATTATGAGAGGGAATATTGTGATTTTTTAGTGTACTCATCGTCATTTGTGCAGGTTTTTTTTGCGAGAATCAAATATTCTATCACCTGGAACAAAAGTTTGCAAGAGCCCCATTTTAACATTACATCAAAAGTTGTACTTATTTCTCTCATTTTATGAGTTTAGAAGTGGGTTTCATGGGGTTTTAGTGCTCTCATCGTTAGTTTTGCTGGTCTTTACATCTGAATTGACTCTTAAATCGCTTATACAGCAAAAGCACAGAATAATACAATCAGAACGGAAACTCCCATAAGATCCAATGGAATAAGCAAGTTTGGAATTTAACGGCACCAATAGGCAATGCTGTGGTCCTATATCCCAACATGGCGGACGTGGATGATTTGTGTTGAAACTAATTTATTTCTATAAATTCTGGAAAGAAATCTTAAGTTTCCGGCCTCACTTTTATTCTAATGGCATTTCAGAATGAAAATTTCGCGGATCATGTCCTATATATTTTTTTTTTTCGAGCGCGAATCCAGATGTAAACATCCTGTATCCCATCATGACGGACGCGGAATGAATTTGCTTCAAAATCCGACAGAGTTTCCGTTCTGGTTGTATTATTCTGTGGCAAAATTGTGCAACTGCTTTATGGGAAGATAACAATTCGAAGGCAAAACTATAGAGATTCAATAACGTACCTGAGGGAATTTGTTCTGATCCAAGACAGCTTTGTGCAGACCGCACGAAGATTCTATCCCTAAGAGACGGGGTGTGTTCCTGGTGCCGGGGGCTAAGCTCACTGCAGATGGGACTAAATCCAAGGGTGGTGCCTGCTTAACGGGCCTCCAAGTTTGTGTCACCGGCACTGTTCCAAAAATGGTTGCTGTTGCTGTGGTCAGAAGGAAAAACGCCGCGTGGTAAACCTCCATTTCCTGTAAACACAAATCAGGGACACAGTGATGGTTAAAATGGATTCTCTAGCGCCTATAAACAACATTTTTAACCCTTCAGAGCCCGGGATTTTTAGAATCAGTGATCCAATAAAATCATATTATAATTCACGAGAAAGAATCGTTTAATTAATACAAGAATTTTGGTTTTTTCAAAAGGATTATTATTTTTTTTTTTTCTTTTATTATAATTCCAAGTAATCCCCCCCCCCTCCTGTACGACTGTACCAGAGCTGCCGCTTTGCGTAGATTTAATGATCTTTTTAAATTCACCGGTTGAGAAAAGATTACATAGTTCAATTTAGTGTGTGACTGTAATGCACAAAAATACTCTGATCTGTAATCTTTTCTCAATCGGTGGAAACGACGTTCATTAATATTAAAATATACCGGTTGAGAAAAGATAACATACGCTAGTATTTTCGTGCATTACAGTCATACACTGAAAACTCTGTAATCTTTTCTCAACCAGTGGAATCTTCGGTGAATTTCAAAATTTCATTAAATCTACGCGAATCGAAAGCTCTGGACTGTACTATGACACTCAAAAGGAATTAGCACCCTAGTCGAAATTCTCACTGTTAAAGTGTTAAATTTGACCTCGCATCCATTTTCAATAAAACTTTCTATTTTTCATGACGTACTTTAAAAGGGACGTTCTGATTAGTTCTTAAAAACTTGACAACAACAAAATTGTTCAAAGATTGCCAACATTAAAAAGAGTAAAAATTTCGACTATAAGTTATAGGGTACTTTCTTTTGAAGGTGACTCTGTTCGTATGACACGGGCTATTGATTTAAGTAGAGCTAAAGAGCAGACTTGTTGATTTTTCCGGGAATATCCACGTTTTCTCCGCAGACAACCACTCAATCGGTACTGAAAGTGCTGTTCCGTGAATAATTTTTCTCCTCAAGCGTCGTGTCAGAATCGATGACTATTTCATTAAAATTCCAGCTTCGTCCATTGACCTTTTCGCACAGTCACACACAGGATTGGAACATGGATTATTTTGGACATGAAAAGATGTTGTACAAACATTTTTGTGTTGATATTTTTTTTGTGAATACCATTTTGTTCGACTCATTTAAGTTCTGCACCACAAGATAAAAAATTGGGCACTGTTTTCCCAAAGATTACGTCTTATCGCACCGACAATCTTTGCACCATTTTCTGAGATCGAAATATAAAGTGGCCAAAAATCAGTGAAATGAAATCACCAAAACAGTGGCGGCTCGTGCAATTTGGCAACAATGCTTTCCCTCCATTTGATTCTATGTGAAAATATCGATTCGACGGTGAAGCAGCGCTTCACTGGTATTCGATTGTTTCACATTGAGTCAAATGGAGGAAAAACATCGTTGCCAAATTGCACGAGATGCCACTGCATCCAAAACTATATTTTTTGACTTTTTAAGCGTAATTTATCAATTTTTAGTGACATTTATTGGTTCAAATTACTTATTGAAAGTGTTCTCTGTGATTAAGATTTTTCTTGAAAGTTTATAAATGATAAATTGATCAGAACTTTCATTACAGATTTTTGGCCATATTTTGAAGATCTCAGACCAAAGTGCGTCGGGGGAATATCGTTAATTTTGGGGAAATTTATACCATTTGGGAAAATAAAATGACTGCTTTTGAGTCCTCTCTAATTTTCAGTCTTAATTTTAACAAAGTAGATAATATTACCCCAATGGGGCTCTTGCAAACTTTTGCTGTGATCAAATGAACAGCCCACTTTGATGTAAAAACCAGCAAAAATTATGAAAATTACACTGAGAAAGTCTCAAATTCAGTAATAAACCCACATAACCGCTATAACGGTAAGCTCGTAATGGCGATTCAACGCAGGTATCATGGGAGACTCTTGTCTATTATGTCACTTTCTCTATGGAAACACAGAGATATGTCTCAATCTAGATATGAATCTCCCTTGTTACCTGCGTCTCTCCACCATTAAGTCCGATTTTGAGAGTGAATTTCGTGATTTTTTAATATACTCATCGTCATTTTTACGGATTTTTATGCAAGAATCAACTCTTCAATCCCCTATGGCAAAAATTTGCAAAGAGCACCATTATTGCTGGTGCGATAGGACGCATAAATTTTGAGGGAAAATAGTCCCAATTTTTTTTCTTCTTCCTCTCGCCGTGTGACATGAATATTTTTATACTTTTCAAGCTATCTTGGTATTTATTGTTTAAAGTTTGATTTTAATAAGTAAAATTATGTCCGGAAAATTCCACGTTCTCATCCACTGTGAGTCAGGTGGCAGGGTAACACGACGCGCCTTCTTGTCGACCCTTTTTTCCACGGAAAAAGCTTAGACGAAGCTCTAAGTACGCTGAGAGTGAGCTCAGTTTATACCGGTCAGCGTCCCTTTGCATGCTCTCCCCCCCGCCCTTCTTTATAAGTCCCTTCATCCCTGTAGCTTGACAACATCCCGTGAAGCAGGAAAGGTCAGAGGTGAATCTCCTCGGTAGCACGCGCTATTCCGCGCCGCGCCGCGCAGTGGTCGCGCGCGACAAAGAACGAGGAGAAATCATATTTCATTGAAAATTATAAAAATCGCGGCCGGCCTTGGCGATCACGTGGCTTTAACCCTTACAATACCTCACCGAGTTGTTTTTTTTTCTTCGTATCTCCATTGCTCATTTTAACTGCAAAAGCTAATTCCAAATCGTTATCACTTGCAAAATAATTTTTCATAAGCGCCTTCAATTACCGGGGTAGGCAAAATGATCACCGGGGAGTACGAATATTTAACTATCGACTGAATTTGAACTCTATCTCTCATTGACAGTATAAAAGTTACATCAAATTGAGCGTTCTAGAGCTGAAGCATTTTGAGTATCGGTTTGTCGGATTATCAAAAAAAGCTGTGTTTGCTTCCGAAATGCATCAAAATGCATCGGTGAGCGGTTGTTTGGCAAAGAGTTGCGTCTCGTTTCCAACCATCCGCTCACCGATGCATTTTGATGCAATTTTGAAGCAGGCGCCGCTTTTTGTCTTAATGCGTCAACCCGATACTCAAAATGCTTCAGCTCTAGACTTCATCGGATAGGGGAGCTGGTGCCACTGACAAGGGGACCTTACGGTGACTCCGCCTCCGATTTTGATCAAATTTTCAGGGATGGTAGTTCATGACAAAATATTAGACCCATATTTTTCACTTTTTGTGAATAGGCCTTAGTTTCGTCGCAAAAAATTTTCAAAGTTTCGGAAAAATTACGACGAAATCGTCGCCGAGACAGCGCGCAACGTTAAGTTGGGCAATTTCGGCCGCGCTGATCAACTGCCGCGGTGGCGCGGTCAGTAGCGTCTCTGACTTTCATACTGGTGGTCGCCGGTTCGATTCCCGCGACTATCGCTAGCTTTTAACTTTTTTAAGCACACTTATATTAAAAAAACGACACCACCACCACCACTAACAACAACAACAACAACAAGATTGACACCGAAAGTCTCAAATAATAATAATAGAACGCATGTTTGATATTTTATGAATGGAAATACAAACTCACCAAAGTAATGTAGTTTAAAGCATTCATTCTATAGAATATTCGCCGTCCAATGAAAAGCATACATTCAACCATTCATTGAAAACCACAGCTATCCCACCATCCAATGAAAGCCGTTTCACCCATTTCAGGCCACTGTTTCGTGCAAACTTCGGTTTTTTTTTGTTTGTTTTTTTTTTTTTTTTTAGTAACACAAATTAAATTCTTGACGTAAATTTCTTCGTTAATTTATTTTTTGGATTTAATTTGTGTTATTTAAAAAAAAAAAAAAAAAAAAAAAAAAAAAAAAAAAAAAAAAAACACCGAAGTTTGCATGAAACAGTGGCCTGAAGTGGATGAAACGGCTTTCATTGGATGGTGGGATAGCTGTGGTTTTCAATGAAAGGTTGAATGTATGCTTTTCATTGGACGGCGAATATTCTATAGAATGAATGCTTTAAACTACATTACTTTGGTGAGTTTGTATTTCCATTCATAAAATATCAAACATGCGTTCTATTATTATTATTTGAGACTTTCGGCGTCAATCTTGTTGTTGTTGTTGTTGTTGTTAGTGATGGTGGTGGTGGTGGTGGTGGTGGTGGTGGTGGTGGTGGTGGTGTCGTTTTTTTAATATAAGTGTGCTTAAAAAAGTTAAGAACTAGCAATTGTCGCGGGAATCGAACCGGCGACCACCAGTATGATAGTCAGAGACGCTACTGACCGCGCCACCGCGGCAATTGATTAGCGCGGCCGAAATTGCCCAACTTAACGCTGCGCGCTGTCTCGGCGACGATTTCGTCGTAATTTTTCCGAAACTTTGAAAATTTTTTGCGACGAAACTAAGGCCTATTCACAAAAAGTGAAAAATATGGGTCTAATATTTCGTCATGAACTACCATCCCTGAAAATTTGATCAAAATCGGAGGCGGAGTCACCGTAAGGTCCCCTTGTGAGATTATAAATAAATTGAATGCAACTTTTAAAGGACCTTATTCAAAATTGACCCGTGACGGATGTTCACCAGCTTTTAGTATATGATAGAGGAACATTTAAGGAACACGGAGATGGCCAGTTTTTTAGTGAAAGCCTCCGGTGACCGGGGGGCGGGGGGGGGGTCAAAGTAAGATCCTTCATTCACCCATAACTTTTGAACAAAATAAGATATTGAGATGCGGTTGGCGTTCAAAGATAGGAAATTAAAAAAGCTTTCATTTTATTTGCACGATTTTATTCAAAATATGCCCATTTTTCCAATTTTTTGAAAATGAAAAAAGTTGATTTTCGACTGTATGGAACAAGGGATCACACGAATCCCCTTCAACTGATTTTCCGTGAATCCTATTAGCAAGGGCTTTCCATTGTCCCCGTTGACCAGTGGCGGCTCGTGTGATTTGGCAACCTTGCAATTTTTCCATTTAAACTCAGATAAAAGAGTCGGTTCTTGAAGAGGCTGACAGCATCCTGGAGAATCGATTGTTTTACATTGGTTTAAATGGGAGAAGAACACTGTTGCCGAATTTCACGAGCCGCCACTACCGTTGACCCCGTTGACCTCCGTCCAAAGGTGCACTGTGTGACGTATATTTCATAGTGCGGAGGGCGCGGCTGATGCATTGCAACTAGGGCGGAAACATCCCTTTTTCATGCGACAGGGATCGGCTGCTTTTGCCCCTGCATCCTCCCCCCCATCCCCCCCTCGCATCCCCGCAATGCATCCCTTTCATCTGAGCCGGTGACCTGTTACGGCTGTTAGTACGCTTAAGTGAAGGGGACGCAGCACACACTAGACCCCCTCCCCCACCCCCTCCCTCACCCCCTTCACCATACGAGGAGTGCATTTTGAAAGTGTAGTGTTGCCACTTAATTATTGACGCGCGCCTTTAATTTGCCCACCGTGTTGCTGATTCGCACTTTTTGAAGGCGCGTCTAAACAGCGCGGAGTTGTCTGATGGGTCCTGTCGTAAACTTTCGCAATTCAGCGTCTCGTCGTTTTCAGTGACGGCGCGTGCAACCTTCAAACCTGGCATTTTGTCCATTTAAACTCGTGTAAAATATCGATTTGACCCGCTAAAGGGGTCTCTCCACCTGCGAATTGAAAAGCGCGAATGGACTGCTTGAGCCAACGGGCTTCTTTGTTGTCGATACATCGGACTCGACCTATCGACTTCAAGGCAGCTCATTGGCTCAATCAGTTTATTCGCGCTTTTAAATTCGCAGGTGGAGACACCCCTTAAGGGCCAGGTTAGTTAAAAAAAAACGACTCTCTTCTGTTTATTTAGGTAAGGTAGTTAACAGTTCGTACTCCGTGGAGTTGGAATTGCCTATACGGTACATTGAAGGCGTCCGAAGAAAGCTTATCTTGAAAGTGTTTTCATGGATGATCGCTTTTATTCCTAATGAAGACTGAAACAATCTAGAAGAGAAAAATGAGTATACCCGGGCTTGGTCCATAAAGGGTTAAGGGAGTGCGCTGTGCACCCCCAATATGTCGACCTTTCTCATAACTTTAAATGGACGAGATCCAATGTTGCCAGATTGCACGGGCCGCCACTGGTCGTTTCCTATATGTGTAAAATCGCGTGAAATCGACACACCGAGATAAATCACTCCTTTAAAAACAAGGAAACAAATTTTAGTTTTCCTTGCGCGAAGTAAAGTTCTGAGTGCATCAAGAAGACACCACTGTCACAACAAGGAATCTTTTGCATGTAGCAGCAGACATTTTCCTTGGGTTAAAGGAATGTGTTTCTTACAAGGGGAGGCTCAGAAGTCGCCGCCTCCGATTTTGAAAACATTCACGGAAAAAAAAGATCAGTGAAAATAACCATACGGATATCTGATTTTGGCACCTGCTAGATGTTATGGTAAACTTGACCAGAAGTATGGTACATTTACCGATACTTTGAGTATATTCGACATGCAATCAGGTGACATCACCTATTACCTAGTCAAAACATAGTATACTTCTGGTTAACATTACCATAACATCTAGCAGGTGCCAAAATCAGGTATCCGTATGGTTATTTTCACCGTAGTTTTTTTTCCTTGTTTGCACGAAAATGTAGCTAAAGTAAAACTATTAGACCCGTGTTTCTCACTTTTTGTCAATGGGCCTTCCTAAAGCGTCGGGAATTTTTTGAAAGTTGCCGAAATTCACGTAAAAACCCGAGCGGAGAGCGTTCCGAATATTTCCATGAATTTCGGCAACTTTCAAAAAATTCCTGACGCTTTAGGAAGGCCCATTGGCAAAAAGTGAGAAACGCGGGTCTAATAGTTTTACTTTAGCTACATTTTCGTGCAATTGTTTTCAAAATCGGAGGCGGCGACTTCTGAGCCTCCCCTTGTTAGTCAAAATTTCACGTGCAGTTTCTTTAACACAAACGAAATACACCTTGGATTAAAAAAAAAAAGAATTCTCACAATCAGTGCATTGATCTGGAGCGTTTGTTTGGATCCAATTTTTGTCTTGACGTCACACTAAAGAGGTCTATTGTTGTACTAAAACAGTATATTACTTAAGTCACTCTTATAGATGAAAATACGACGGTACCAATCAGTGGCGTCGCGTGCTGTCTGGCAACAATGGAACTGCTCCATTAAAACTCATTAAATACATCGAATTTTCCTTGTGCACTGTGCACCTCCTGAATTCGATCTTTTACATGAGTTTAAATGGATAGAATACAGTGTTGCCAAATTGCACGCGACGCCACTGGTACCAATACTCTCTTCTGAAATAAACGCCAAACGGTCGGTTCAATCTCTGACGCGAGGGAATAATCTGGGTCAGTGGGAAAGTAAGGCTGGGGCGGGGGGAACACTGTCCAGATTTTTTCAAAAGCGATTAACCTTCCAAGGGATGAGATGAGCGATTGGGCGATTGGGCGATTGAGCGATTGAGCGAGCGATGAAGTCTTCGCTAGAGAGTAGTTGATTGAGTTTATCCGGCTAATATCGCTCGCCCAAGAAATCCCTGGATACGCGCAGGCATCACCATTCAGTATCCCCCTTAATCCCTGCGCTACTGACCCATGCCGCTAAAGCTCATCGCTGTTGCCAAATGCAGCTTCTGGAAGGTTTTTTCCTTATGTAAATGGATTATCGAATCTTCTGAGTAGTGGCAATCCTTTGCAAAAGAATACTTCACTGTATCAAAACCTACGCAAGAATGCAAGATTACTTCATACTCTCATGAAAAAAAAATAAATAAATAAATAAATAAAAAATAAATCTAACATTTATAAAAGCCGTGAGGAGTCGGTGTACAGATTCTTTCCACGGGTTCTTTTCTGACTTCCCGTTGTGCTACGGAGCTGAAATTTTACAGGGAGCATCCCTGCTTGCTGTAGATGGAGCCAAAAATCCTAAACCATAAAAACTCCGTACGGTTTTTGGTCAGGAGCCTGATTTATGGTTTCTCCCACAAGATAGCGTGAGTGCGAGTGAGTAGGGAGTATCGTCTGCTCCGTTCACTCGCATTAGTCTTATGGAAAGAAGTCCTTGCTTGACAACCGTTTTATTGGTTGCTAATGCGTGTTCAGGAGTCCGATGATTTTCCATATGATTTGATCATACGTTGTTTGAAATTTAAAAAAAGATTATGTACAAATAGTGAGTTCTGTTTTTCGGAAGTGTAATCTAATAAAATTTAATAAAAAATAAATAAATAAAATAAGGACTTTAACCCTTAAGGTTAAATTGCCTGTTGTTTCCTCCTTTTCCTCTTTCTTCCTTTCAACCTAACTTCACCTTTGCCCCAGAAAGGCGGGGAAGTGGGTAACCCGGCCTGGAGTACTCTCATTGAAGGCTCCAGTCTGAGATGCATAGAGCTATATTCCGTAAAATAAATAAATAAATACAAAAATAAATAAAAAATAACAATAACAAGCTCGGGAGGAAAGTGTTAGTGCGTGTTATGGAAACCGTACAATTATCTCAAATCGTGTCTAGAAACGAAAGGAAGGGGTCTTTAAAATGCAATAAGTCATCGCACGAACTTGGATCGCGTCATTTTTATCGATACAGTTGAAGAAACTCGCTCATTATAGGTCCGCAAAGCTCGGATCGATAAATCGCGATAGAAGGGAACGCGTGTATCTCAAGTTGCGGTGCTTGAAGATTGAAGGGGCATCAGGCGAGGAGAATGGAGACAAGGAGTGGTTCTACTCGTATTTGAGTCTGTTAGAGATCAAATAACAGGACAAAACATGCTGTTTATTTTAGCGTCAGTTGGATAGTATTAATGCATTTCGGCACTGCTTCTTGTCAGAACCCGATATTCAAAATGCCTCAGTTCAATTCTTACTGAACTAAAAATGCCAAATGAATGATACCTTCCCATATGCTCAGAAAGAAAAAAAAATAAGAGAAAAAAACACTTTAGTGTGGCGCTGACAACCTTTGGTAGAAAAATAACCCAGCAAAAATCTTCGTAGTGGAGGGTCATTCTACAGTAAAGTGTACATGATATGCAAAAATTGAAATTTAAAAATTAGTGCCTAGCAGTCTTGTTTTGCATTAAAATGCATCCAGAGGAGAAAATATTGTCTAAATCTAATAAGGTCAGCCAACCAAAAGACTGAAACTTAAGATATCTCGATAAGGCACCTTTCTTTAGGTCAAATGATTCCAAATATACAGGGTGTCCGAGAAATGAGTTCACACTATTGCTGTGAGCGCCTGGTTGGTTGTAAAAATCTGAAAAATTCAGGAATAATCTATTACCCCTAAGCAACTTCAGAGAAAATATCGGGGGGCTCCCACTCCCCTTAAGGGGGGGCGTAGGCCCCAAAATGTACCCCGTGTTGCCAATATATCGCATATTTCAAATGGCAGGGGGTATTTTTTATTTCATCATTCAAAAGGGCTCAAAAAACTGAGTAATTTCGTTTTTTCAGATTTTCGGTAGCCCCTCTCAAAACAAAATGGCAGCCAAATAGCTACCCCATACTTTAGAGGCCCATAACTTCGGTTTGAATTAATATTTTTTCAAAAACTAAAAACTTTCTGAGTCCTCAGAACGTCTTCTTTCCAATGATGTGCCACACTTTATCATTTGGTGGAAAAAAAATGGGGCGCGGAGCCCCCCCAAAAATTTTTGAGTTTGGGGGGCTGTAGCTCAAAAAAGTCAAATGTAAAGGGGGGTCGTGTTGTACATCAATCGAAAGGTCTTAAAAAAAGGAAGAATTTGGCGCAAACCCGAAGTCGCTACGATGCGTCTACTCAAAATGGCGGCCATTTAACCCTTTGGGGGTGGGGGACCGTCCCCCCAAATAAAATCTCTCCATCGAATGATACACCAATCGAAAGGTCTTGGAAAGAGAAAGAGAATGGCGCAAATCGGACGTCAATACGATGATTGAATCCAAAATGGCGGCCGGTCAAAGTTTTTTGGCCACAGGCCTGCAGGATCATAAGCCAAAAAACTTTGACCGGCCGCCATTTTGGATTCAAGCATCGTATTGACGTCCGGTTTGCGCCATTCTCTTTCTCTTTCCAAGACCTTTCGATTGGTGTATCATTCGATGGAGAGATTTTATTTGGGGGGACGGTCCCCCACCCCCAAAGGGTTAAATGGCCGCCATTTTGAGTAGACGCATCGTAGCGACTTCGGGTTTGCGCCAAATTCTTCCTTTTTTTAAGACCTTTCGATTGATGTACAACACGACCCCCCTTTACATTTGACTTTTTTGAGCTACAGCCCCCCAAACTCAAAAATTTTTGGGGGGGCTCCGCGCCCCATTTTTTTTCCACCAAATGATAAAGTGTGGCACATCATTGGAAAGAAGACGTTCTGAGGACTCAGAAAGTTTTTAGTTTTTGAAAAAATATTAATTCAAACCGAAGTTATGGGCCTCTAAAGTATGGGGTAGCTATTTGGCTGCCATTTTGTTTTGAGAGGGGCTACCGAAAATCTGAAAAAACGAAATTACTCAGTTTTTTGAGCCCTTTTGAATGATGAAATAAAAAATACCCCCTGCCATTTGAAATATGCGATATATTGGCAACACGGGGTACATTTTGGGGCCTACGCCCCCCCTTAAGGGGAGTGGGAGCCCCCCGATATTTTCTCTGAAGTTGCTTAGGGGTAATAGATTATTCCTGAATTTTTCAGATTTTTACAACCAACCAGGCGCTCACAGCAAAAGTGTGAACTCATTTCTCGGACACCCTGTATGAATCGTTGAACGAGACATTTGAATGATCCACTTCAACGATTCTAAACTGAATCGGATCAATATATTCGAATCTCACCGATGAACTAATTTGCCCGGCTCTAGTTTCAACGGATACACGAGTATAATCATTGGCGCAAGAGATCTGAAGTTACTGACCCTAGTCAATAAGTCACTGGATTATTACTGTTAATTCGAGGGTACGTCGAGTGGTCCCCACGCACACGGTCGAGTCGTGGTGATAGAGCAGACCGCGAATACGAAACCGCGTGATTCAAAAAACCGAAGGGAAGTGGGGGGGGGGAAGAGCGCTGAGAATTTCGTAAGACCAGCAGGAGAATTATTACAAAGAGAATAAAGATCACGGAAAGATAGTTCGCAATTCGCGTCTCAAATCTCAGGCTCATTTGTTGTCAGAGGAGGAAATTAGATCTGTGCAACTTTCGATGTGATATATATCGAGAGAAGTGTTTCGAGTTTTGCTCGCGAACGCAATCGAAGGTTCACCACGAAATCTATGTCGAGATACGTCTTGATGAGAACTCGAAATAAAATTGATACACGCAGAAAGGACCGTGGTATTGAATTTTAAACTGTCATAATCGTGCCAGAAAACTTTCCGCTTTTTAGAAAAAGGGTACAATTTCGTTTTCACGCAAGCAAAAGAGAACGACATGGTGAAATACTGTTGAGATACTGCTCTGATGAAAAATAAACACGAGAATCTGTTGCAAACCTCTGTTATAACATGGAGATGTTGCACACTTCAGTTGGAAGCAATTTGAGGCTTGATTTAGAGGTAAAAACCTACACAAAATAACGACGGTACCACTGAAAACTCACAAAATTTACTCCTAAACTCATGAAATGCTTTTAAATGCGCGAACGTACCTAATGGCGACGTTGGGTATTGGGTCGTTGCAAACCTTTGCTACAGCAAAATAGAGTGTTTAATCTTAAGTGAAATCACGTAAAAAGTCCATTGTGGTGGTATCAGAAAGGTAAATTTTTGAGTTTTTTAACTAAAATTGAACTATTTTTTTTACTAAATGTTAACAGTCAATGCTACTAGGGAACTCAAACAAGCATACAAACCATTATTTGCTCTAAATGGAGCTGTTGCAAACTTTTGCTACAGGCTTATTAATAATTGATTATGGGGTAATACCCTGTAAAAATAACGATTGACGCACTAAAAAATCACGAAATCCACTCCTAAACTCACAAAATGCTTTTAAATGCGAGACCGTAATGGCGGCCGAGGCCGCGGTTTTCTTATGGCAATTGTATGCTTCTTCTTCTTCTTCTTGTGTGGTGTTGCGAGAACACCTCGTGTAGATGGCGCTGATTGAAGTTAGGGAACCCCAATGAAAACCGCGGCCCCGGCCGCCATTACGGTCTCGCATTTAAAAGCATTTTGTGAGTTTAGGAGTGGATTTCGTGATTTTTTAGTGCGCTAATCGTTATTTTTACAGGGTATTACCCCATTATCAACTATTAATGAGCATGTGGCAAAAGTTTGCAACAGCTCCATTAAAATGATATCACAGTTTGAAGTTTTACGGCTTGGAAAAAAATACCACTCGTGCGTCTTTTCATCAACCCCTCGCCTGCCTTGACGAATCTTCTGCCGATTCTCAATATACTCGATCCTCTCTTAATAATTGTGAAAGAAGTTTCCTTTTTCCTGTATACTTCCTTGAGCTCTTGTAAACAGTGTTGCCATTTACGGCAGAAATTATCCAAATTTCCCATTTAACTCAATGTAAAATTCGGATAATTTCTGTCATAAATGGCAACGATGCTTGTAAAAAAGCCTGTATCACTCGCTTGTAACTGCAGGCTCCATTAAAAATGAAGTCATACCAAAAAGACACCGATTGATTGTCCCACGACTTCCTTGAAAAAAAGCTTTTAAAAACGTCGATGCAAAGGGCTAAAAATATCCAGGCATGCGCGTGTCATTATTTACTGGAAAATTATGTCAAAACGACCGACAAGCAACGGGAGATGGGTTCGTTTTCAGATTGATTGAAAAATGAGTTACGAACGTAATTTTAGGTGTTCGTAGAATTGAGATAGTAAGTGGAAAATATTCCTTATTATTCTGTCACAGCAAGCAGAAGAGAATACGGACGAATGCAAGCTTGTATCTTGGATCTGACGATTCTGAGTATCCATGGGCGGATACAGGAAATTGTCTTTCTTTCTCTCCTTCCATTTGAACTTATGTGTTAGAAAAGGACAGAAGAGGGGGCCAAAGTCACGTGATGACCCCCTCTGCTATTCTTTTCTAACACATAAGTTCAAATGGAAGGAGAGAGAGAAAGACAACTGCCTGTATCCGCCCATGTGAGTGTCTAATCGAGATCCATGGAGCAGTGAATTGTCCTCAGAGGTTCAAAGTTTAAATACCAAGAAGAAAAATGTGAAAGTAATAAAATTTCTAGAATAAATAGAAATAATTAAATTTCTTCAAAACCCATCTGTCCTGCGACGTAAAGCATAAACTTAGCTTCAACTCTAGCCAAAGAACAAATCGATTTAGTCAGTACAGCTAGAGATGTTTCTGTCCCAATGAGATCATCATTTTTTTAACATTCTTCCTCATTTAAGGGGCGAGTATGCAACCAGCTCAACAAATACAAAATTGGGTGGAATTCAGTCTGGTTCAGATATTCATCTTTCAAGAAAAAAAATTCAGGCCGTTAGAGCGATTAGGGTGACTATTTACTTTCTTACTGTAACGAAGTTAGAAAGTGAGAAAGTATTGCGATGGCGCAGAAGTCTGATGTCCGTCTGAAGTCTGTATCCCGGCATAACTTTTGAACCAATAATCCATATTCATCAAATTTTTGCAGAGAAATTGCTTTCAACATTCCTCGGGTGAACTTTTTTTGTTTTCTCGACATTTTTAATTTAAAGCAATTAATGAAGGGTGAATGGTTTCCATTAAAATCAATGGGAAAATGGGTAAATATAGGGAAAAATCGGAATAGTTCCAAAACAGCTGTTTGAATTTGTATTAAAATGTGCAACCAAAAAAAAAAAATCTGCAACCACCCTGCTGTGAAATTAACCCTTTAAGGTGATTCTTTCAGCGTTTAGTGCCAATATCTGCAACCAGAGCGCTACCGTTCAATCAAAGTCGAATTACGAAAGTAATTTATTTTTAAGAAAACGGAGTGTCAGAGTTACTAGATAATCATCTGAAGATTGTCTCTGCAAAAAATCTCGTCAATAACTTCAAAAACAAGGCTGAAAGTACCAAAAAATGAAACATCACGTTTCGATACAAGAATCGATTTGTGATATTTCATTTTTTGGTACTTTCAGCCTTATTTTTGAAGTTATTGACGAAATTTTTTGCAGAGACACTCTTCAGATGATTATCTAGTAGCTGACACTTCGTTTTCTTAAAAATAAATTACTTTCGGCCTGTAATTCGACTTTAATCGAACGGTAGCGCTCTGGTGGCAGAAATCGGCACTAAACGCTGAAGAATCACCTTAAGTGGGATCTGGGGGTTTCCTCCAGAATATTATAAGGGGTCTGAGGGTTTCCCCTAGAATATTAAAGGGGGGTCTGGGGGTCTCCCCCAGAATCAGTTTGATGTGAGAAAGTGTTCATGGGGTATTCCCTACAGTTTATTTATTTTCTGGTGCAGTACCTCCTTAAGATTTTTGTCCGAAGCGGACATAAGGTCACTGCACTGTGCGTCGCGTCTTGCTGAAGGGGTTCGCCATGCCATGCCAGTGGCATACCGCGAGCGGCACAAGTTCAGTGTTGCTAGATTGAGGTGAAAAAGCCGTACGTTTTATATTCATTTAAATGGGAACGATACGGCTTTTTACCCTCGATCTGGCAACACTACACAAGTTTATGCTTCCTAGTCCATTTAATTGCTCTTAACCCCCTCCTTTCTCCCTCCTTAACTTTATTCCTTCCTTCCTTCCTTCCTTGCTAGCTTGCTGCTTCGGTCGAAAACGCGAGAAAGTCCATTGAAGAAATGACTGTCTCGAGAGCGAGTGTGAGTAAACAGTGAAGTGCAAGTTGAGGCAGATCAGCTGATTACTGATGCGACGGTCTGATGACTGATGATTCACTCCTCTGCGCATTGCTCTACTGGTTCTTGGACAATAGACTGGTCTATGGTCGGTGACGATGACTATTCCTCCTCCGATCTTATCCATAGCGTCATCGACACCGAATGTCATCAAACAACAACCTGTGTGAATGCACCGTGCAATATGCATCACTCTCACTCGCGTCGAGTTGTCCGGATTCTTATCGTGTGTGCGTACTTGCGGCCAGTAGCGTACACAGGAATTTGTCTTTCTCTCTCCCCTCTCTCTCTCTCCTCTCGTTTTCTCTCTCTCTCTCCCCCCCCTCTCCCCTCCCTCTC
>VMOF01000013.1:40955329-41156313 GCA_011764245.1 Trialeurodes vaporariorum | reverse complement strand
TTCCTCAAGTCAGAGCTTCGACCTGGTCACCTCAATTTTGTCTTAAAAATTTTTTTACGGTCGGAAAATGCATTTTTCCCCGAGACCATGTAAAAAACGGTTCTGAACATTTTTAGAATGTGGCGAGCGTTTAGAAAAAGTCTTCGCAGGGGCGTAAAAATGTTTAAAAAAAAAAAATTTGAGCTACTAAAAAAAAAACCAGAGAGTATGGGGAAATCCGACCTTGGCTTTGGAATATTTGTAACTCTTTTATTTCAAAAGTTATGACGATTTAAACTTTTATCATCTTTTCGCATGTTCGAGGGGATGTGTAAACTGTGTGTTCAGAAGCGGTTTTTACATGGTCCGGAAAAGTTATTTTCCGCCCTTTAAAAAAAATTTTGTAGACAAAATTGAGGTAACCGGTCGATAGTTCTGACTCTGAGGAATCTGATGCATGTCTCAGATTTTGTTTTCTATGTTACTTTTGCCCGAAGAGATGTGGAAAGTTTGAGTATTTTAGAGATGTGCTCCAAAAAAACAGTTTTCGCGGGGGTTTTGGAAAAACTCTTCATCGGGCGAAAAAATGACGAAAGAAAATTTGAGCTTATGCATAAAAAACTAGAGAGTAGAGGAATCCGACTCTGGCCTTGAAATTTCTTAGCTTTCTTAGTTCAAAAGTTATGACGATTTGAACTTTTAACATCTTTTCGCATGTGAAAACTGTGTGTTCAGAAGCGGTTTTTACATGGTCTGGGAAAAAGTGTTTTTTCCGACCTTAAAAAAATTTTGTAGAAAAAATTGAGGTAACCAGGTCGATAGTCCCTGACTCTGAGGAACTGATGCATGTCTCAGATTTTGTCTATCTATGCTACTTATCCCAAAGAATGTGAGAAGTTTGAGTAACTTTTTACAGATGTGCTCCAAAAACACAGTTTTCGCGGGGTTTTGGAAAACTCTTCATACGGGGGGAAAAAATGACCAAAGAAAATTTGAGCTTATGTAAAAAAAACTAGGGGTATGAGAAATCCGACACTGGCCTTGAAATATTTTTAACTCTCTTAGTTCAAAAGTTATGACGATTTTAAATTTTGTAATTTTTTCGCATTTTCGAGCGGAATGATCCAGCGCGCCACGTGCGCCGGTTTTTTTGCGGGGCAGTGTACAATCAAAATTTGCGAGAAATACTGTAATATATAGATAGTATTCATCCCTGTATCTTTGCACTACTTACAAGATATTTCGCAAGATTAGCAACCTTAATCATCATCCTTTGGAACTCCTGTGTGTCATTGTTTCATTTTGATAAATTTCCGACTCAAATATCGGTTTCCGTACCTTTTGCAACCCTTTGTGAGGAATTGAGGATATTAAGACGTAAGAATTCGAACAGACACCATCAGTGTTTACTGTTTATTTGTTTATGAAGTCAGCTGTGATGACAGCCGGCCATGGTTATTTGAATGTGACGCGCAAACCCTGGGAAATATCGTGCACGTAGTGGAAGGATACAGTGGTGAATAGTGTCTAATGTTTTTCGCAATTTTTGAGTTCATTAATGAATTTCGGTGTTTTCTGATGCTGCCATTGTCATTTTGACTGCTTTTTACAAATGGATTGGTAGTCTGAAACGCTCTAGCCGAAGTGTACAGCAGGCCCATTTCCACTGAATGAATGGGGCTCTAGCAAACTTTTGCTATAGGGAATTGAAGAGATGATTCTTGCTGAAAAACCTGAAAAAATTACGATGAGTACACTAAAAAATCACAAAATTCACTCTCAGAATCGGGCTTAATAGCGGAGAGACGCAGGTATCATGGGAGATTCCTATATCTAAATTGAGACATATCTCTGTGTTTCCGTAGAGAAAGTGACATAATAGACAGGAATCTCCCATGATACCTGCGTCTCTCCGCCATTACTATCTTGCCGTTATAGCACTTGTGTGAGTTTATTACTGATTTTTAGACTTTCTTAGTGTGATTTTCGTGATTTTTGCTGGTCTTTACATATATAAGATTGGACTATATATTTGCTTATGAATAGCAAAAGTTTGCAAGAGCCCCATTGCAGTTTTTGTTTTAACACGGAAAAAAAAGATTAGTGAAAATAACCATACGGATACCTGATTTTGGCACCTGCTACATGTTATGGTAAACTTGACCAGAAGTATGGTGCATTTACCGATACTTTGAGTAAATTCGACATGCAATCAGGTAACATCACCCAGTACTAAGTCAAAACATAGTATACTTCTGGTTATCATTACCATAACATCTGGCAGGTGCCAAAATCAGGTATCCGTATGGTTATTTTCACCGTAGTTTTTTTCCGTGAAGGTTAAAACATATGAGGGAAACAAACTAGATTCAGATCGCCCATGCTGTCACACTTTGAGATAGGACTTATTTATTTAATTATTTATTTATTTATTTATTTATTTATTTATTTATTTATTTATTTATTTATTTATTTATTTATTTATTTATTTATTTATTTATTACTTATAACATGTATCAGCCTCTCGTGCTATACCTAGTCGGTGTAAACCCTTGATATCGGCAACGCAGTCCGGGAGATTAAGTTGAAATCTCACTGACACGGGTGATAACAATGGTCAATAAACGCGGTCATTAAGGGCCTCGTGCGAGCTCGAGCGACCGCGGCGGTGGCTATCAAAATTATATGGTCATTACTTAGATGAGAGGAAGAAGATCGCTCAGCAAGACGCGAAAATGACCGTTTTGTGCAGAAAGACGGATGGACACACACGGACACACGGACGAACGAAGGAACTGTTCCGCATCGCGAAGTGAATCGTGATGTGACGAGTGTACGGGCCTCGCGCAATGGACGACGGGGGATGTATGGCGTGGCGTTAAGAAACGGTTGCCAAATAGGGCAGTTGCAAGGGTCGGAAATTGTGTGTTTTTTTTTTATTAAGAAAGTGATAGTCCTTGATGAGCTGAGAACAATGGTGCCTTTGGTTTTTTTTCCCAAGTGTCCCGGTTTTAGAGACACACCCCTTAGCCATGGCTTTAAAACTAAATCAAAATCATAAGAAAGAGAGAAACAATTTAACAGAATAAAATTAACTCAAAAAACAAATGAACAAATTACTGTGGATCTTAAGGGGTCTCTCCACCTGCGAATTTAAAAGCACGAATAGTCGAATAAACTGATTGAGCCAATGAGCTGCTTTGAAGACGATAGGTCGAGTCCGATGTATCGACAACAAAGAAGCCCATTGGCTCAAGCAGTCAATTTGCGCTTTTAAATTCGCAGGTGGAGAGACTCCTTTAAATGATTTCGATGCGAAATGACTCTGCACATTTTATAACTTGCACGCACAGTTACATCGGACGTTTTTTCACTGTGGGTCTTTCTTTGCGTTGGACTTTCTTTCCTTGCGGGCATTTTTTTCTGGCTACGGATTTTAGTCTATTTGGATCAATGTAAAATGTGATTATTCTTCTGTGCGATTTGGCAATCGTGCTTTGTTATGATGAGATTGTGTCTGTGTCATTGCCGAAAATCTAACTGCCCTATTTGAAGTGGAGAAACGGACGGTCGGTGTGATGTATCGCCGAGGTACGATTTGCGAATTTGCGATTCGAAAGTTTAGATCCGGCAATTTTTTTTTTTTTTTTTTTTTTTTTGCGCGAAAATCAGCATTTTCGCGCCTCTTCGAAATTGTGATGTGCACCTCCACAGCCGCAAACCATACCAAAACGGATGGAAACCCAAGAACTGTAACTTTAATCAGTAACGTGTGCAACTGTCGTGGAGGGTTTTTCATTGAGAGTGAGATAGCAGTACAAAGAGATCACGTGGGAGTGAAATAGCAGTACGTAGGGTAGGCTGGGCCGAAAAAAGCGAATTTCGGATTTCGAAAACGCAATAGCAAAAAAAAGTTGCTCTAGGTGGTCCTAAAGACGTGTGTAAAATTGCAGCCCCGAAAAATAATTTTTACTATCGCCGCAACGCCTTTGAAATTTCGTCAATTTTGCGAAAAAAGCCAAAATTTCACAATTTTTGACGATTTGGCAACCGTGTTTTGAGGTCGATATTCACCGATATTTTGCCTCACACCAGCTCTAATACACTTGTCATCAACTTACTTTTGCTTATTTTGAGGTTTGATGCCCCCTAACCCCCTTCTCAAAGATTCTAAAAATCGCTGAAAATTCCGAAAAAACCCCGATTCTGAGAAACGTTTAGGAACTGTCAAAGGAATCTAAAAGTGATAAAACCGGGTATGTATACCCGTTTTTTGGCAAAAGTGGGGTGGCTCTAGAGGGGGGGGGTGAGATGCGCCCCAATCCCAATCCTTAACCCCCCCCCCCCCCCCCCCCCCCCCCACACCCACACCACACCGGCTCAGGACCTATCTTGGTATTTTTATGTGCTTTCTCCACGACGCGACAGCAGTCTAGCTTTGCATGTATGTAATACAATGGGGGATATTTTACTGTGTAGAACTTTTTGGCAAAACAGATGAGACAATTACTTAATTTTAAAAATCAAAATTCAGCTCTCCCCACTCTAAAATTTTGTCATCACTCTATATGTGCCACAGCTTACCAAAAAAGAGGTTTCCGCGCAAAACGATTCGCACCTCTTTAGAACGGAGACTTCGGTTCATTTTGAAGCATTATGTTCTAGTCTCCCAATTTCAGAAGTTTTACAATATCCCCCATTCAAAACAATTCAAAAGACAGAGACCGAAACAGGTCCGCCATCTTGAAAACTCACCGAAATTGACCGAAAAATGTTTCCATTGGCTCTTATAAGAGTTTACATTCTGATTGCATTATTCTGTGATACTGCGTCATTTACAACGATAGTAATTTTATACCATTGGGATGATTCATTGGAATTGACTATTATGATCACAAACCTACTAGTAGTTGTGCCTCAGAATGAAGTTCTCCACCTTGCAACCATCCTCAACCTCAAAACCATGTTACTAAGCAAATATAGTCCATCAACGCATGAATCACTGTACTTCCTGGGGAACCAGTGTAAGTAGCGCGTAACCATTTTATAAAAATGATTCAAACTCCCATCTTCAAAAAATCGAACAAGATTTAATTTATACCCAAGCACTTCCTTTCCTTTCCTTTAAATCTCTCATGGACACATGCTCTTCACACAGGTTCGGTTTGTTTGTCTCAGTTTTTTGTCCGTAAAATTTAAATTTAAAATTGTGCCAAATACTTTTGAAATTAAGGTAATTAAAACCAATGGGCAAGCGGATTAGAGTGGCTATCTGGACACATAGTATTCCCTATGACTGTTTCTTACGGAAGGATTTGCATGATAAATAAAGAAACTGCCACATGACAGAAAAAATCAACATCCAATGGTATAAAATTACTATCGTTGTAAATGACGCAGTATCACAGAATAATGCAATCAGAATGTAAACTCTTGTAGGAGCCAATGGAAACATTTTTCGGTCAATTTCGGTGAGTTTTCAAGATGGCGGACCTGTTTCGGTCTCTGTCTTTTGAATTGTTTTGAATGGGGGATATTGTAAAACTTCTGAAATTGGGAGACTAGAACATAATGCTTCAAAATGAACCGAAGTCTCCGTTCTAAAGAGGTGCGAATCGTTTTGCGCGGAAACCTCTTTTTTGGTAAGCTGTGGCACATATAGAGTGATGACAAAATTTTAGAGTGGGGAGAGCTGAATTTTGATTTTTAAAATTAAGTAACTGTCACATCTGTTTTGCCAAAAAAGTTCTACACAGTAAAATATCCCCCATTGTATTACATACATGCAAAGCTAGACTGCTGTCGCGTCGTGGAGAAAGCACATAAAAATACCAAGATAGGTCCTGAGCCGGTGTGGTGTGGGTGTGGGGGGGGGGTTAAGGATTGGGATTGGGGCGCATCTCACCCCCCCCCCCTCTAGAGCCACCCCACTTTTGCCAAAAAACCGGGTATACATACCCGGTTTTATCACTTTTAGATTCCTTTGACAGTTCCTAAACGTTTCTCAGAATCGGGGTTTTTTCGGAATTTTCAGCGATTTTTAGAATCTTTGAGAAGGGGGTTAGGGGGCACCAAACCTCAAAATAAGCAAAAGTAAGTTGATGACAAGTGTATTAGAGCTGGTGTGAGGCAAAATATCGGTGAATATCGACCTCAAAACACGGTTGCCAAATTGTCAAAAATTGTGAAATTTTGGCTTTTTTCGCAAAATTGACGAAATTTCAAAGGCGTTGCGGCGATAGTAAAAATTATTTTTCGGGGCTGCAATTTTACACACGTCTTTAGGACCCCCTAGAGCAACTTTTTTTTGCTATTGCGTTTTCGAAATCCGAAATTCGCTTTTTTCGGCCCAGCCTAACGTAGGGATCACGTGAGAGTGAGATAGCAGTGCGTAGGGATCACGTGGGAGTGAGATAGCAGTAGGGATCACGTAGGAGTGAGATAGCAGTGCGTAGGGATCACGTGGGAGTGAGATAGCAGTAGGGATCACGTAGGAGTGAGATAGCAGTACTCTAGGAATCACGTATGAGAGTGAGATAGCAGTAGGGATCACGTGGGAGTGAGATAGCAGTGCTTAGGGATCACGTGAGAGTGAGATAGCAGTAGGGATCACGTAGGAGTGAGATAGCAGTACTCTAGGAATCACGTATGAGAGTGAGATAGCAGTACGTAGGAATCGCGTATGAGAGTGAGATAGCAGTAGGGATCACGTGGGAGTGAGATAGTAGTACGTAGGGATCACGTGAGAGTGAGATAGCAGTGCGTAGGGATCACGTGGGAGTGAGATATCAGTACGTAGGGATCACGTGAGAGTGAGATAGTAGTACGTAGGGATCACGTGGGAGTGAGATAGCAGTGCGTTGGGATCACGTGGGAGTGAGATAGCAGTAGGGATCACGTGAGAGTGAGATAGCAGTGCTTAGGGATCACGTGAGAGTGAGATAGCAGTACTTACCTACGTAGGGATCACGTAAGAGTGAGATAGCAGTACGTAGGAATCACGTATGAGAGTGAGATAGCAGTACGTAGAGATCACGTGGGAGTGAGATAGCAGTACGTAGGAATCACGTGAGAGTGAGATAGCAGTGCGTAGGGATCACGTAAGAGTGAGATAGCAGTGCGTAGGGATCACGTGGGAGTGAGATAGCAGTGCGTTGGGATCACGTGGGAGTGAGATAGCAGTAGGGATCACGTGAGAGTGAGATAGCAGTGCTTAGGGATCACGTGAGAGTGAGATAGCAGTACTTACCTACGTAGGGATCACGTAAGAGTGAGATAGCAGTACGTAGGAATCACGTATGAGAGTGAGATAGCAGTACGTAGAGATCACGTGGGAGTGAGATAGCAGTAGGGATCACGTGGGAGTGAGATAGCAGTAGGGATCACGTGGGAGTGAGATAGCAGTACGTAGGAATCACGTGAGAGTGAGATAGCAGTGCGTAGGGATCACGTGAGAGTGAGATAGCAGTACCTACGTAGGGATCACGTAAGAGTGAGATAGCAGTACGTAGGAATCACGTATGAGAGTGAGATAGCAGTACGTAGGAATCGCGTATGAGAGTGAGATAGCAGCACGTAGGAATCGCGTATGAGAGTGAGATATCAGTAGGGATCACGTGGGAGTGAGATAGCAGTGCGTAGGGATCACGTGAGAGTGAGATATCAGTACGTAGGGATCACGTGAGAGTGAGATAGCAGTACGTAGGAATCACGTATGAGAGTGAGATAGCAGTACGTAGAGATCACGTGGGAGTGAGATAGCAGTAGGGATCACGTGGGAGTGAGATAGCAGTAGGGATCACGTGGGAGTGAGATAGCAGTACGTAGGAATCACGTGAGAGTGAGATAGCAGTGCGTAGGGATCACGTGAGAGTGAGATAGCAGTACCTACGTAGGGATCACGTAAGAGTGAGATAGCAGTACGTAGGAATCACGTATGAGAGTGAGATAGCAGTACGTAGGAATCGCGTATGAGAGTGAGATAGCAGCACGTAGGAATCGCGTATGAGAGTGAGATATCAGTAGGGATCACGTGGGAGTGAGATAGCAGTGCGTAGGGATCACGTGAGAGTGAGATATCAGTACGTAGGGATCACGTGAGAGTGAGATAGCAGTGCGTAGGGATCACGTGGGAGTGAGATATCAGTACGTAGGGATCACGTGATAGTGAGATAGCAGTATGTAGGGATCACGTGAGAGTGAGATAGCAGTACGTAGGGATCACGTGAGAGTGAGATAGCAGTACGTAGGGATCACGTGGGAGTGAGATAGCAGTACGTAGGAATCACGTATGAGAGTGAGATAGCAGTGCGTAGGGATCACGTGGGAGTGAGATATCAGTACGTAGGGATCACGTGAGAGTGAGATAGCAGTACGTAGGAATCACGTATGAGAGTGAGATAGTAGTACGTTGGGATCACGTGAGAGTGAGATAGCAGTACGTTTGGGATCACGTGAGAGTGAGAGAAATAGTTCGGATCGCTCAATGAACTTTTTCACCGGATTCATGCTTCTTTCCGTTTGAACCTCTGCCGAAACGTCGATTTTTTTGGTTCGATGAACCTCCTGAAGATAGATTATTTACATAATTTTAATTGAGAGACTTCGTTGTTGCCACATTGTGCGATCCGTTTCTGTGACGACACGAATAAGTGATCCAGTTGCGATATCAACACTTTCTATAAAAGGTATAAATAAAGTATTATGAAAGCCTCAAGTATGCAAATGGATATTTTACGAGAGTTCAACATACGCTAGTTCCTTCCGCTGTAAAAGAAGAAAAAAAATGATCCGGATTTAATGCGAACATAATACTTGTTACATAATTAACGAGTGCGCCGTACTAATTCCCGAAAGAATTCTCGCGGTTCAAATCGTAAAATAATCGCCGCACGAAACCATCTTCAAAGCTTCACTGTTGCCAATTTGAACAATTCTATAACGCACTTCCGTCCAATTAATGCGATGTCCGTTTTTATGTTATGCTTATTATCTGGGCCGTCCAGACCCCAGAGGAATGGGGCCCAGAGCTGAAATTGGATTTTCGGGCCTTTTTTATTTTTATTTTTCAACGAATCTCTTGCATTACAATTTTCCTTTGACCTTTGCATCTTTGAAATTCGTAATTTATTCAATCCAATTCAATTCACACCCTTTGTTTTTTCCATCGTATTTTATTTTTAATTTAGAGCAGCGTTTTTAGTTGAGGGCCCGGGGCTTCCTAAAGTCAAACGACCGAGAGTCTGTCTCGACTGTCTATTTGATTTGTTCTTATTTGCCCCAAAAAAAAAAAAAAAAAAAAAAAAATTAGACGTTTAACCTAAGGATATTCTGATTAAGAGTCAAAGCACTTAAAAAGGTAATAAAAAAAAAAGGTTTGAGAGAGGAGGGGTGAATACCCAATATTCAAAAGGTCATCCTGTTCTGCCAAGATGATCTTTCGACACTTAAAAATCTCTTCGATTTCAGTGACCTTTAAATGTATGATATTAGTTATTGTAACATTTCGCAGAAATCAAAGTCTCTGACCGAATTATTTAATTGTCTGGTCGCTTTAAATGAGGCGTGGTTCACCAGTGGTGGCTCGTGCTGTTTGGCAATCATGTTTTTTGTCATTTGAACCTATACCAAAGTATCGATTTCTCAGGGTTTCACTAAATCCTCCGAGGATCGATACTTTACGTGGGTTTGAATGGAGAGAATCCGTCGTTGCTACATCGCACGAATCGCCGTTAATGTTCACAATCTGACGTTGCAAAGATTATGAAACTTTTCCTCTTCGCATAGAATAATTGAAGGCTCTTGTAAGAATGAAACCTTCGGCTAATATGTCTCTTGAATTAGGCAAATTTCTCAGAGGGAAAAGAAAACCTTAGGCAGAATTTCTATGCATCGATGTATCGAATATCAAAATAATCTATATACTTCAGTAAAGGTTCAAATTAGACGCATTTTTCAGGGGGAAAAACAATCAGGCATAGAAAGCACTTTCGGTTTCTCTCGAAAAGATTAAAATGCTTCACAGCCTTTGCAACTACTGTTGGTCTTTCCGGCTTTATGAATTTTCACGCCTCAAAAGTTTCAATTACACAATTTCCATGAAATTTCTTGACGTAGAATCACCCATGTTTAATTTATTATTAATTTTATGAGCATACAGTTGCCAGTTTACACAACGATCCTTTAAGATGATCCCATCGATAAATCGATACTTGTCTATAGTTTTAAATGGAGCGGACATCGGTGTATCGCATTTCACGAGCCGCCACTGGATACGAGAGATCGAGCAGCGGTTGTGCGACTTCTCAAAGTTACGTCTTTATTTTGCGGATTCAAGCATCCAAACTTAACAGACATCTTTGTTAGATCTACCTATACAGGTGCTGACGATCCTCGTTTTACCAAAAAAAAAAAAAACCATAAAATCCGGTAACCCAGATATGAAAGAAATATTTTAAAAACGTTTTGAAAATCTTGCAGAAAAGTTTTCGGTAACCTTTTTTAAATATTTTAAAAACATTTCAAAAAACATGATTCTTTCATGCCAATTAGCTGTCAAAATATTTATGGAAATATTTATTGTTTACAATGTTACAATTAAAATGTTTTAAAATGTTTTTGTTAGAATGTTTTTAAAATATTGACAATATTTTAAAAATATCGTCAATGTTTTAAAAATATTTTTAAAGTATTTCTTCATATCTGGGAAATGTCCATTAATCGATCGACTAATCGACCACCTTGGTCACGTGGCATGGAATCATCCTATGTTCCCTCCACACTTCAATCTAAACGTACGGTAATTATTGTACAATTTTGCAACAGTGCCCGCGAGCATTTATCGAGCTATGACAAAACCGGGCGCAAATTAACGTCATTCCTTTTGGCAGAATGTCGCATTCGTTCCGGTTCTCCGTTTTTTTGTCTGTCCCATTGAGAAGACAGGGGAAAAAAAGAAAAAAAAAATTATGAAAGAGAGAGAGAAAAAAAAAGATATAGATAAAACATAAAAAACAACTGGGAGCGAAAAAAAAATAATAATAATACACGAATTTAGATGATAAACAGTCCGGTTGAGCAGGCCAAGAAGATAGCCAAAGATAGCAAGAAAAAAGTCTGGTTCGCAGACCGAACAAAGAGAAACAGAAACAATAGTTTTCAGGTTATCAAAGCTCCGGTGTAGTTTCAATTTCTTTTATTCTTCTATTCCATATTCGAACGAGAAAAGTGGATCATTAAAAACGCGGGGTGTGCTCGTTCCTAAAATAACTAGTAAAGCAACAGAATAGAGGTTATTGAGGACGAGCGTACCTTTCGTTTTTAAAGTTCATTCAAACATTCTGATCGTTTGTTTTTTCTGGACGCGTTCGCATTTCACCCAGACACAACTATCCCATGGAATTTCTAACAATAAGTGTAGACTTAAAAATTATGACGTAACGTCAGTGTTGCCACTTTTCTGCTTTTTCAATGTGTTCTTATGGGAAAAACCGCAAGATTGGGCAATACTGCGTAACGTTTTGCTCGAAAATATAATCGGACAATGAAAGCACCCGAAAAAAAAGTGACCTTATCTGCCATCCTTTTATTCATGTTTGATTCGTTTTCTGTGTTTGTAGCAGTTGTATTGTCATTCTGGAATACAATACATTTAATGAGAATGTTCGCGCGCTATATGACTATTTGCACATTTTGAATTTTTTTTTTTTTTTTTTTGTCTGTTGATGCGTTATTTTTCTAACCTAGTGCGGCTCCGAACTGTATTTTGAATGTGATGAAAGGACAGCGTGAAGAGGTCTCTCCACCTGCGAATTTAAAAGCTCTAATAAACTGATTGAGCCAATCACCTGCCTTGAAGTCGATAGGTCGAGTTCGATGTATCGGTAGCAAAGAAGCCTTTTGGCTAAAGCAGTCCACTCGCGCTTTTGAATTCGCCGGTGGAGAGACCCCTTTAGAACCAACGAGCTTTATTGATATAGAGAGGATTTATGGGGCGTGATATTGAAACTCTAAGGAGCAGTAGCGTAACTAGAAATCATTCTATCTCTCTCTTTACTCATCCGAATGTACAGGTAGAAAAAGGATAGGAAGAGGGGATCCCCCTTTCCTATCCTTTTCTCACTCACACATTTTAATGGACAAAATGAGAGAAAGATAATTTCTAGTTACGCCACTGCCAAGGAGGCAGCCATGATCGAAATCTCTTTTGGACATTTTTGCACTTACTCGGTTTGTTGGCCTCATATTTTTTAACCTTAAAAGAGAATGTGACAAATTCACCTACTGAGTACCATACTCACAATCAGCATAAAATGTGCATTCAATTAATTGTAACATAGAATTCCAGTGACGACTGAATTTCAGTCATTGGATGTGCGTAAATCGTTACTTTCCGTCAGATTGCATTAGAGCTCAAGATTGCTGGTATCAAAAGTTCGCAACAAATCCCATTACCGAAAAATACGAAATTTAAAGAAAGGCCCTATTTGCCGGTTCTATTTATCGCATTATAATCTGTATACAGATTCACTGAAAAAACAAATATTATGTACAACCGAAGCAGCTTTTTAAAATAGCTTCGCAGAGCAAAAGTTCAAGCTCTACATGAGAAAGTTGCAGGTGTACCAAAACACTACTTCTTTAGAGTAACAGCCTCTTTTCTTGCTTTGGCTCTACCGAAGTAGTGCTTCAGGACAATCGCAACTTGCTCCGGTAAAGCTAGGACTTTTGCTCTGCGAAGCTATTTCAAAAAGCTGCTTCGGCTGTACATAAACTTTGTTTTTTCAGTGTTCGCCGGTCAAGGTGATCTCAAATAAAATCAGAAAAAAACCGAAAGAAATTAAATCCGTCTCTCGTCTTAATCGCTTACGCTCGTAACGATCGACTCTTAAAAGTTGTATCAGACTAAGCTCATACGATTTCATTGACTGGACTTCTACTCTCTACTCCACAGAATCTGTCGCAGATTTCCACGTATTCATTCAGAATCCTCCTCCGCTCAAGCGATGTCATTTTCGCGCACTCATTGAGAAATCTGTTGATTGCAAGCCAACAAGTTTCAGTGTTGCCAAGTGTACGGAGGAGGATTTTGAGGCAGTTTGTTTCCCTCGAAGAGTAAACAAGAGTTGCAATTGCATTGAGAGCTAGCGTGTCCAGTGCTGATAATATTCGGCTTCCGATTGGCTGGAAATGGAGGGAAATCGTGGGTCCAAAGTTTTTCGGCCTCATGGAAATTAATACGAGTCGATTTAACATAATTTTCTCAACAAATTGATGGGTCATAATTAAGTGCCACTATATTGCAAATTTGAGAAAACTGTCTCAGTTAAAAAATACACATAATAGTGAGTTACTCAGCACACGTCAAGCATGAAAACACTATTATCTGTGCTTTTCAACTGAGACAGTCTTTTCGAATTTTCAAAAAAAAAAAAAAAAAAAAAAAAAAAAAAAAAAAAAAAAAAAAAAAAATGGTACTTTTGACCTATCAATTTGTTGAGAAAATTCTGCTAAATCGACTGGTATTAATTTGCACGTTTCAATTTTGAACAGATTTCGAGATAAACGGCCCGGAACGGAAACCCCGCGTTAGTTTCCATAAGGCCAAAAACAACTTCTGAACCCTCGATTACAGCCAATCAGAGGCCGGAACGCGTTTCCGATCCCTTATCTGCAATGACCACCCAAGGCCTTCCATTCAATCGCGACTCTTGTTTACTCTTTGATTTCTCTCAGGTAAAATAAATCACTTTTAACCTCAAATTTGGCAACACTGACAAGCTTACACTTTGAAAGTGTAGCTAGGTAATCTTCAATAATTTCTAACGTGCCGTTGATCCGGTTTCGTATACTATAACCTTCGGGGAAGCCTTGATTGATTTAGTTATCTATTCGATATGCTCCTTCGATTTTTTGAAGCTCTTATATAGATGTTAATTTGAATAGGGGTGTGAGGTGATTGTATACCTTGAGAATCAATCATTTTCATTTTAACCATCCAAAGACTATACTGCGGACGTCTATTTTCAAAATCTGCAATATAAATAAAATTGCAATGTTTTCACAGTCGCGCAGCTTTGACATTTTTTTTTTTTTTTTTTTACGAATCTAATGCACCTAATTTTACGGACTTTCTTTACAAAAATAATTGATGATTTTTTTTTTTTTTTTTTTTTTTTTTTTTTTTTTTAATGTAGAGCTCGTTTCAGAGGTGTAGGCGCACCTAGACCATAATCTTTGGCGACTTTTCAATTTTCATTTCTTCGAAACTAAACAAAACTTGTCTTCGACCCAGAACTTTTAATTTTAAAGTATTCCTCAGTGAAAAGCCAACGCTTCTGATTCATTTTCATTCATTTTCATTTTGAAACAAGAAAAATAATGTTAAAAAATTCCAAAGATTATCGGTCTGGGCGCGCCTACACTTCTGAAACCGCCTCTACTAAAGATGGATTTTCGTTTGTCACTTTTCGAAACCGTCAAAGTTTTGGATTTAAAATTGAAAACAAAGAAAATGCGCAAAATCTAAGACCGTTGGCATTTGTGTAATTTTTTTTTTAATTGATTTTTTGAGCCTAAAATCACGCAGCTTATATTAAGTGCGAGTGGGTCAAACCCATATGCCTCACTCGCTCTCGTTGGGGCTTATATCCCGGCTGTAGTTTAGAGTATTTATTTGTATTTATTTATTTTGAGTTTTCATTTGTCTGAGGTAAGCTTGAAAATGCATATGGTCCTCAAATTTGTACTTTTTGCGTTTATTAATCAATTTTGGGTAAAAACTGTCGACTTTTTCTTCAGCTTGACGTGATGCCAATATTTGGAACTAATGGACCTTGCACAGTAAAAAATGCTTTAGTAATGCTGACAAAAACTTTTGGTAAAAAATGACTCAGCAAAAGACTTTAGTAGAACTCAGTTGCGTAGCGTGTAATTTGGCAACGTTGTACTTTGTCCATTTAAACTTATGTAAAAGGTCGAATGCGAAGGTGTTCACCGAACACCCAATACTTCAATATTTTTCATGAGTTTAAATGAACGAACAGCAATGTTGCCAAATTGCACGCTACGCCACTGGTAGAACTCAAAAAAGGTCTTGTACTCCTAACTAAAAAGATTTTTCTGGGTGAACCAAATATTTGGTTGGCTCAACTAAAGTCTTTCGCAGGGTCATTTTCCAATCAAAGATTCTGTCGCAGCGTCACTAGAGAGTGTTTTTCTGCTTTTTCTTTGTGAAATCATCTCAAGAGAATTCTTCGCAAAATTGTAAGCAATTTGCTTCGTACGGAACAAATAAAACATTGCACAATCTTGAAAACGTTGCAATGGATATTAAAGGTTTTGAAACCAAACACTCCACTTAGGACTCTACTTGTGACATAAGGCTCTATTTTGTAATGTGAGGAAAAACCATTGAAATCGTCAAATCAATGCCACCCGGCATGCAATAAAGGAAGTTAAAAAAGGTTGCAGAATATTGCGTGCAAAGATTATGTATTACACACACCTTCTTCTCTCTAATACTGCGTGTTGCATAACAATCGTTTTCCCTCCTAATATGGGCATCAAAGCTTGCTTCTCATCTGGAGGTGTGAGACGTAATATTTGAATTTTTCCGGTCAAGAAAAGTTTATGATCGGTTTTATGTGTCGATTCGGTATAAGCTTGTTAAAAAAAAGCTTGGAGCTAGTTGTACCATAGCTTGTTGGTAAAATGTGAAAAATGTCTGCTCACTATGCAAACATCTCAGCTCAATTTATGTGGCAATTAAGCATAAAACACGTCTAGGAGTAAAACAATGCTATTTTATGCCACATGAAGGCAGAATTTCATGTATTGAATGCATTTGAAGACCCTATGAAAGTTACCGATTTTGGTCAAAAATCGTAAATTTTGGACAAAAAATCGAAATTTCAAGCTCAATGCGCGAACCTCAAACGTCAAAAAATTTTTTAAAAAAACTTGACTTTTCCTGGTTACTTATCAACTTGAACATATTTTTTTTGCTATTATGTTACGAGTTTCGAAAAAGATCTATTTTCACTACACTCTATTACCGATATCTGAAGGAGTAAAAATTTCAACCAGGAAACTTTCTTTTGAAATTTATAGTACACGCTACACTTTCTTAAAAAAAAAAAAAAAAGTCTTTACCCAATCACAATATTGACTTCTCAGCCTACCCTGTTGTTTTATAGACCGCGTTTCCAATTGGCGGTCTCCGAGACTTATAGAACATGAGATGTGCTCTTAAAAAATATCAACATAGCGGTTACATAAGGATTGATTTTGGAAGAGCGCTCCTGAAGTAATGGGGGTTTTAACTTTTAAAACCACCTCCGTATTAGAATTACTGAGGGTGGGGGGGGGGATGAAAATAATTAATTGTTCTCAATAAGTTAAAGTTACTTACTCTAAATAAAGTTCCGATGTCCCGTCCAAAAAATGTATCCTTTCTCCAAGGTAAAACTAGGGGTTTTTAAATCAATACTTCTTGAAAAAAAAATCACTTTTTATAATTTGACATCCTCAGGTACGTTGATTGGTCAGTACCGTTCCATGCAAAAGGTCGATTAGTCGGTTGGTCAATTGCTTCTTTCTTGTTTTTTTGAGCACACTGATACTGCTTGGTACACTTACACTTTTCGTGTTAACTGAATCACACCGTTATAAAAAAATTGAATGTATTATTCGTGAATTATGTGATCCCGTATCCGCAAAATTTCTATACCTTATTTTAATGTTTTAAAATATGGTTTTTTTTTTCTCTCTTTTTTCTATTGTTGTTATTTTTATTATTATTTCTTAGCCACACTCGTACTCCTTTTAGAAACTTTAGCTTTTGATTGTCGAAAATAAACAAAAACCCCGCAAATTATTGAATTTGTAACTTAAAACAACTTCAATTGACAAAATTCAAAAATCCGCCGAAAAACGTGAACACTAGAATTATTTGTTTTTTGTTTTAATTAAAAAAAATATGATAATCATTAATTATATAAGAAAATTTTACTCATTAATAATTTTGATTTTCAAAAATTTTAAAAATTTTAATTTTGACAAAATTTATTGATAAATTCGAAAAAAACCAATAAATTCAATTTTTTTCAAAAATGTCGAATTTGTTTTTTTGGTTTTTGCTATTTTTTTTTTCGTTGTGAAGCAGTCAAATCAGATTAATCGGCTTAAAATCTTTGTCTTTTAATTTTCAAATTATCTGCAAAAGTCGCCTCGGACTACCCTTTTTACGAACTCGAAAAATCCGTCGAATCCGATTCGAAACGCTCGAAAATCGGAATCGGTTTACCGGACGCTCGGCTTTATGATCGCGATCCTCGTCTCAAGCGGCTTCGCGTTTATTCGTTCCGCGCTCAGCGTAGCAAAGTTCACATACTACTAAAACTAACTACACCGGTGAAGTAGAGTACCTTGTGCTAAAAGAGATGCTTTCTCATTCAGTATACCGTCTGCGTCTACCGTCTACCGTTTCTCACCACTCATCAGTCGATTCTCCGATGCGCGATGGCCAGCTTGCTGCCCCGGTGCTTGGTGATCTTCGTCTCTCTTGGAGTTTAGCCACCGGCGGATCCATGAATCTAATCCTTCTCTCTCTTCCCCCAATTAGAACGCGTATGATAGAAAAGGACAGATTATAGGGGCAGTCATGTGATTTTCGCTCCCCTCCTCTATCCTTTGCTAACATATGCATTCTAATTGCGAGAAGAGAGAGAAGGACAATATTTTTGATCCGCTGGTGAGTTTAGCGTTCACGTTCACTGTTCAGCCTTCCACGAATGAAAGTGAGAGTTAGTCACCTTCTCCTCAAACGATGGTTTGCGATTGGTCCAAGTCGTACTTCTCAAACTTTACCTCTGGTGTCCTCTGGCGTTAACGTTTGACCTACGAGGCTGCAAAAACCGTGGGTCGATAGTGGTGGGTGAGGTAACCTGCACCCAACCACCCCTTTTTCTCACGGTTTTTGGTGGAGTGAAAAAAGAATGACCTGAAATTGTGAGATCTTTTGATTGGCAATTGCATTGTTATGGAACTTGGTGAGAGAATGGGATATGCGAAGAAGTTTTTTAACTGATGAAGTATATTTTATTATCAGTTTTGGGGAAGGCTAGACAGTTTGCCCAAAATGTTTTGTCTAAAGACTCTGTTGGTCTAATGGGGTTGTTGCACAAATGCACATTTTAACAATAAGTGATTTAATAGTCGATTCTGGTGTTAAAACCTTCAACAATAACGATGGCAGCACTAAAAACTTCCGAAATTCACTCTTAAACTGAACATACGATTTTATTTGCGCGAGCGTAATGGTGGCTTAGGGCAGTAATAATGGGAGATTTCCATCTAACAATACTGTAACTCCATCAAGAAGTGACCAATAAGAGACGACTTTCATTTGACACCGGTGTCACTAGGTGTCACAGTACCATTCATCGGATATGGATCACTACTCTGATGACTAATTACTCTGTAAATCATCCTTGTCAGCATAGAGAGAGTGACGAAATTTAGATAGGAATCTCCCATTATTACTATGCCCTTAGCCACCATTCCGCCATCGCAAATAAACGCGTTTATTGAGTTTAGGAGTAGATTTCGGAAGTTTTTAGTGCTGCCATTGTTATTTTTGGAGGTTTTTACACCAGAATCGACTATTAAATCGCATATAACAAAAGTGTGCAACAGCCCCATTCTACCTAATTCAATCCGTCTATAGGTGGTTGTAGGTTCAGTACTACAAACGGAACGTAAGCCAATGCCAATAAACCTTCTCAAAAAAGAAAGAAAGAAAGAAAGAAAGAAAGAAAGAAAGAAAGAAAGAAAGAAAGAAAGAAAGAAAAATGCAAAACATGTCCATCGTAGGGATATTTGTTATTTTTTCCCAATTTTTATCGCAAGTGTTTTAAAGTCAGTGACAATTTTTCCCGATTAAGTAATTAAGTAAGAAGAGACTACAAACCAGAACATTTTCTTACATCACGGTCGTACACTGAACTGGGCTGTGTAGTATTTTGGTCAACCGGTGGAATCATGGGTAAATTGAAAAATACTTAAAATATAGGTACTTGAAGCGGCAGATATGATTTTTAATCAAATTTGATTTGATAAATCTAGTGACCCCTATATACAGGAGCCCTCCACTTTTTTTCTGAACCTTCTATTATCGCTAGTCGGTTGACGGGTCAATTATGCTACCATACTTAGTTGTGAAGTTCATTTGTTTCCCTGCCTCATCGCAAGTCGTAAACCATCGTGCTAATGCACGAAGTGCATGACACTAATGTGTCGACTGAGCTTCTTCAGTCTTCCCCCCTCTCTCTTTCTCTCCCTCCCTCCCTCTCTCTCTCTCTCTCTCTCCCTCTCTCTCTCTCTCTCTCTCTCTCTCTTTCACACACACTTTGATTTGCGTTTACCTTCGATTTTGAACATGTTGTAAAATTTGTGCGTTTCCTTTTTTTGTTGCAGGTGAGTTCTTAACGTCAAATGAAAAAAGCGAAAACGTAATTTCTTCTCCTTTCATCGACTTTTCGACGTAAGTTATTTTGTTTTGTCCAGACACATCTTGAAGTGCGTGCTGACAACTACTTTTTTATGATGACGGGGGGGGGAGTGAGTTTGTTTATTTCACCATTTTGATATGACCCAAAGTAACCTCAACTCGCTGAGGTTTTCTCTGACAATATGAGGGGGGGTTTTGGAGACATCACATTTTTGCCCAATGCCCATATAATGAGTCATGAGTTGCCATGAGAGAAACGGCTCCAGTTGCAAAAGATATGAAAACCCTTGAGAGCGATCGACTCCATTTACTACGCTGAATCGATAGAGGGGTCACAAGGGGGGTTTTGGAGACATCACATTTTTGCCCATGTAATGAGTCATGAGTTGACATGAGTGAAATGGCTCCAGCTGCAAAAGATATGAAAACCCTTGAGAGCGATCGACTCCATTTACCACGCTGAATCGATAGAGGGGTCACAAGGGGGGTTTTGGAGACATCATCTTTTTGCCCATGTAATGAGTCATGAGTTGACATGAGTGAAATGGCTCCAGCTGCAAAAGATATAAAACCCCTTGAGAGCGATCGACTCCATTTACCACGCTGAATCGATAGAGGGGTCACAAGGGGGTTTTGGAGACATCATCTTTTTGCCCATGTAATGAGTCATGAGTTGACATGAGTGAAATGGCTCCAGCTGCAAAAGATATAAAAACCCTTGAGAGCGATCGACTCCATTTACCACGCTGAATCGATAGAGGGGTCACAAGGGGGGTTTTGGAGACATCATCTTTTTGCCCATGTAATGAGTCATGAGTTGACATGAGTGAAATGGCTCCAGCTGCAAAAGATATAAAAACCCTTGAGAGCGATCGACTCCATTTACCACGCTGAATCGATAGAGGGGTCACAAGAGGGGTTTTGGAGACATCACATTTTTGCCCATGTAATGAGTCATTAGTTGACACGCGTGAGTGAAAGAGCCTCAGATTCAAAAGATATGAAAACCCTTGAGGGCGATCGACTCCATTCGCCTTTTTGCCCATGTTTAAGAGTCATGAGTTGCCTTGTAATCGAGTCAAGGAATACATTTTGCGTTCATGTTCGAATGCCTTTTTTTCTAGCATGTTATACATTCTATCGAATTTTGCACAACCCTTCATAACTTTTGGTGCTAACGTTCTGGAGCCATAGTGTAACCCATTAAAATATTGTGTTCATTTTCTGCTAAATTGGAGGTTTCGTGTAATGTGCCGTTTAACTTGACTGAAGGGGTCCAAATGTAATTTAAGAAATTGAAAATAAACGTAATATATGAAGTAAAAATGACCGTGTGAGTAGTTAAATGTACGAAGAGCGGATGTGACAAAAACCAGTTTTGAGTAAATGAAGCTCAGTTTTCAAAGCTTCGTAAGTCATTCACGACTCCTCATCACTTAAACCTTTTCCAGTGAGTTCAACTTTAAAGATACCGACTGAAAATTGTTTACTTAAACTCATTGGATCTACGGTTTCGAAAAGCCGATGAAAGTGAAAAGGGCGGATGTCGACAGCCGTCCTTTGTACATTCAATCACTCAATTATTAGAGATCATGTTCGGACGCGAAATCAAAGGACCCACAAGTCCTGCACAGACCCATTATTCCAAGATTTCCTTAGACCTAAAGTATTGACGCTTTAACGGTTTAATGGAGCTCTTGCACGATTTTGCTGCAGGCAAATGGTGCATCTATTCCACTGAAAAATGCTGCGAAAATAACGATGAGACCATTAAACAAGTCTGAAACTCACTCCTCGCAGAGAAAATTAAACTTGAAATTTCGGTTGACCACCCACGCATGTATGAACTAACCTAACCTCGAATTCGCCACCCCAAACAAAAGAACATACCCTATACGAATTTGAAAAATGAGATTAATGAGTTTGCTTTCAAAAAGTAAATTTAAAAGAATTAAAGGTCCATTTATACACATTTTTGTCACTAGGAGCACGGTGTTAACTACAGAAAAGTTCTATGTTGCGTAATAAACGAGGAAGACCGCACTTAATTTCATGTCCTGTTCTTTTGTTTGGGGTCCGAACTCCGAATCCAAGGTTGGTGCATACATGCAAGGGTGGTCACCCGAAATTTAAAGTTAAGTTTTCTCTTCGAGGAGTGAGTTTTAGACTTTTTTAATTGTCTCATTGTTATTTTCGCTGCATTTTACATCAGAATTGATAGGCCATTGTCTACAGCAATACCTTGCAAGAGCTCCATTGTTTCTTCTTTTTTGTTCACACTAGTCATCTTATTTCTATACCTGGTGCCCAATGGGTCTGTTGAAAACTTTTGCTACAACAATTAAGAGTGTTTAATCTAATGTAAAATCGCCTGAAAAGTCCATTGGTGGCATCAGAAAGTCATAAAATGCAATAATAAACTCACAAGAGACGTATAATGAAATCCAAGATGGCGGAGAAATATCGAACAATTTGTATGCCTGCACCACGAACATCCAAGGATAGCCAACCTCACAATATCGATCACAACCAATCACAACGTAAACAAACACATAACCTTTACCTCCAGTGAGGTTGTCAAAGTTGGCCATCCTTGGATATTTGTGGTGCATGCATACAAATTGCTCGATATTTCTCATCCATCTTGGGTTTCATTAAACGCCTCTTGTGAGTTTATTATTGCATTTTATGACTTTCTGATGCCACCAATGGACTTTTCAGACGATTCTACATTAGATTGATCTCTCTTAATTGTTGTATCAAAAGTTTGCAACAGATCCATTCGGGGAGGGAAGATGGCCGTAAGGGGGGGGGGGGGTAAGAGGAATGGAGGATTAAGGGAAGGAATAAGCTGGACCTTTGATATCAAGATGCGGGCGACGCGAGACAACGTAACCGCAACGTAATAACAGACGGAGACCGACCGACAATGCGACCGGGACGTGCATGGCCGCGGCGGCGAACGGACCTTGAGAGAAAGTGAACAAGTGAACTCAACTTGACTTGTCTTCTTACTCCGTTACTCTCTTACTTCCCTGGCTCCTTGCTCCTCCACTTGTCTTCATGTGTCTTCTTGTCTTCTTGTCTTTCGTCGTATCACAATCCAATTCTACGTAACGACGTAACAATGTTCATCGTTATGACAACTCCAAGCTCCCGTACCGAAGTTGCCAAGTTCGCGCGCTACGACAAAAATGTATGAAATAACACAGAGAAGCGGGATATGCGTTGTCCGGAAAGTTTTAACCCTTTCATTACTACGTCCGAGTATACTTGTTTCCACTAGCGGATCCAGGAATTTTTCTTTCTCTCTCTAAGGCCATTTGATCGCGTGTGTTAGAAAAGGACAGATATGGGGCAGTCACGTGACTTTAGCCCCCTCATCTGTCCTTTTCTAACACACGCGATCAAATGGCCATAGAGAGAGAGAGAGAGACAATCCATTGGATCCGCCAGTGTACTGTGACAAAGACTGACTAATATAATAAAGCTCTTACAAACTTTTGCTACAGGGGATTGAAGAGTTGATTTTTGCATAAAAACCTGTAAAAATGACGACGAGTACACTAAAAAATCACGAAATTCACTCTCAGAATCGGCCTTAACGGCGGAGAGGCGCAGGTATAATGGGTGATTCGTATCTAAATTGAGACTTATCTCTGTCTTTTCGAAGAGAAAGTGACATAATAGACAGGAATCTCCCATGATACCTGCATTGGACCGCCATTAAGAACTTGACGTTTTAGCAGTTATGTGAGTTTATTACTGAATTTTAGACTTCCTTAGTGCAATTTTCGTGATTTTAGCTGGTCTCAACATCAGATTGAACTATTTATTTACTTTTAGCAAAAGTTTGCAGGAGCCTCATTCCGGGTATATAGTGACATCACTACGCACACGATTCTTTACAACTTTACACGTGTGTATCTCCAAAACCGGGACACAGAGGAAAACACCAAAGGCACCATCGTTCTCAGCTCATCAAGTACCATTAATTTCTTCGTAAAAAACACAACATTCCAGACCCTTTGCAACTGCCCCATTAAATCTCAATAATCCCAAGCTGTGCGCATGAAAGGGCTAACTGTCTGCACAGCGGGACTTTACGAGCCGCCACTGTCAATAGTGTCAAAACGCACTCACCGTGAGGGCGTGAAACAGTTTTATGCGCGTAACGCACTTATGGTCTCACATTCTCACAATCAGAGTCACTGCTGCTGCTTCCAGCTTTAAGATTCCCGACGCAGCGACGACCGACGGCGTCCGATCTGATTAACGACCTGAAGCTATGCTGCGCCGCTTCGCCGCACAGTGGAGCGAATAAATTGGATAAGCCGGACGTTGCGTGGAAACTTTAAATGCTTATATCTTTGTTAATATGCAACGTAAAAGTTCGAAAGTGGTTACATAAGTTTGATCGTAAACTTTGTTCGCAATTTGAAAAAAACAAATTAAATTAATTTGAATTATTAATTAATTTTTTAACTAATTAATTAATTAATTAATTAATAAATTTTAATTATTAATTGACTTTAATTAATTTTAATTTTTAATTGATTTTAATTAATTTTAATTTTTAATTAATTATAATTTTAATTAAAATTTGATCGCATCATCCTTTACAGTTTGTTTTTTTCCGTAAAAACATTCAAATTTGCAATTTTAGTAATTTATTTTTTGTCCGACCCCTTCCATTGTTGCTCCACTGTGCGCCGCATCGCACGCGACAATCCGCGAACTCCTCCGTTTCACGTTCACTCTCATTTTCGCTCCGGAGAGTCCCAAGTCCGAGGGCATGGTCGTCGACGCTGGTTGCCGCGTTCCTTGTCTCGGCCCAGCGCAGCGGAACACCGGAACAGGACCGACTGCACACTCACAATCATCCGTGCCATGCTCATCGTAGGTCCACACGGCACACGAGCCCTCCCATTCGGAAAATACTAGAGATAATCACGGGCAGCTTTCCGAAACGACTCCATTAATTATTTGCATGGAGGAGGAGTTTTCCTAGTTTTTATTGTATCCTAGTTGAGATAAGTTCTTGTGTTGGTTTAGTACAAGACCATCTATGATCAAACTATGATGCTGCTCCGTTAGAGATGTTGAGGCCGGGTCGGACTGGCCAGGGCCGCTAGGCCGCGATCGCGGCCAAAAGTTTTGCTTTTAGAGGCCCAAGGGGGCCCCGCAGGGCCTTCGATGGGGCCCCCGAGTGAATGAAATGGAAAAATTTTGGAATGAAAAAAAGAATAATGTATCAAAGAAGACAGTTAATAGATTAAACTAAAGGAAAACCATTGTAAGCTAATTTAGATAGCTTTATAAGGATCGGAAATGCATCGAGACTGGCCAGGTCCGCTCTAGTCCACGATGCGGACCGACATTTGGAAAATCTGGGGCCCCCGAACGTTTAAAAAAGGAGCCTTCGAATGGATTAAAACGGGGCCCCCGATCGGGTCAAAATTGGGCCCCTTAGTCCCCCAAAAAGTATCTAAAGAATAAACTAGGAAGAAAATGATAAATACTGGCAAGAAAAACAAAAAAATTACAATCCGTTTAATTGCAAGCAAGAGGCGAGTCTTAGGAGTTTACCATCATGTCTTATATTTTTTAAAAACTAGTTTTCCTTTTTCCTTCTTTTCAAAATCAAAACTTGCTAAAATGTTATCTCTATCTCATAACTAATTACTCGGTTCTCTCTAACAAATGAAACCGAAAAAAAAACCCCATTAAAAATGGGTTTTTAGGACGTAAAATTTCCAACATTTTCCGGGGGAGGGCCCCCACACCCTCGTCGACACCTGCGAGCTGATCGGGGACTTCATAGTTAAACTGATCGATAAAACTGAATACAAGTGACAGGATTGGGTGGGAGACCGATGAGGGGCGGAAGTCTTTTGAAAACCATTGTTCAGTCGCTCGTTATGTAAAGGTGTCCCCGAGCAACCTTTACGTACCGAGCGACTGGACAATGGTTTTCGAAAAAGATCCACCCTAAATTGATCTCGCACCCAATCGTGTCACTTGTTTTCAGTTTTATCGATATGGTTAACTATGAAGTCCCCGATCAGCTCCCTGGGGGGTACAGACCCACCGGTAAGTAAAGCACGTGAAAAAATGTTAATATCTGACTGCACCACCGAAGATAATAAGTTACTATATCCTGGACTAGAAGCCGCAGCCGAGCATATGCTCTTGCTGATATTATTTTGGTGGGTTTAAAAGGACCAAGAGAAGCCCGCTACGATCTGGATCTTTAATAAATCTACGTTATAACTAAAAAATAAGAATCAGAGAACTCTAATTATCAGTTGAAAATAGCGTAAAACACTGCTTCGCTTTAAGTTAATTTTTAAAAAATGGTCTGAGGGGGGGCCCCAAAATTGACCGAGCGGCCCAACATTTAGAGAGCCAGTCCGACCCTGTAGTTGAGGTTTATTCTCGTATACTTGTGCTTGTCACTGTGCTTAGATGGATGGTGGAAATTGGAGCTTGTGCATTGATAGCTACGGCGCGGCCCTGGCTCCACCATCCATCTAAGTAGAATGGCCTTAAAGGATCAACATTTTTCGCTCTCTGCTCCGATTCTGCGGTGACTTCAACGCCTGTGTAGGAAGAACACCGCAAAAAGACAGCTTCGGCGATTGAAAGGCTTTAAAGAAGGGGCCCTCCACTTGACCACCAGTGTATATATCGTTTAGGCTATCATTGCGTCCATTCTTGGCTCACGGCGTATTTCGCCGAGAGAGAGAGAGAAAGAGAAAGAGAGAGAGAGAGAGAGAGAGAGAGAGAGAGAGAGAGAGAGAGAGAGAGAGAGAGAGAGAGAGAGAGAGAGAGAGAGAGAGAGAGAGAGAGAGAGAGAGAGAAGAGAGAGAGGACCCCCCCCCCCCCCCCCCCCATCACTGGTCATCATCTAAGGGTCATTCCATTTTAAATCAACCAAAATTAATGAAATATGTTGCTGCCTAGTCATGGATTTTGGAAATATTTTGTGGGGTGATTGTAACTACTTTTAGTAGCTCAAAACGTATTTTTTCATATTTTTTTAGCTTACGGCCCCTGAGATATAGGCAACCGGAAATTCAAAAATTGCGATTTTAGGCTTATCTTTGAACGCGTGCCACAGCCTTAATTCTCAACGGAAAGATACGGTTGAGGTCTCATTTTGATGCATTTTGTGTCCTCTTTTCATTGCTTTAGGTCGTTTTTCATTAATTGACGGTTTAGCAGGTTGCATACCTATTTGAACTTTGGTGACCCTATTGCAATTTTTCCGATCTTTGATAATTTTTTTAAATAGAATAGCGTGTGTAGAAAAAATTCATACTTTCCGAGCTTTAAGTACACTACTAAGAGTACCTGCTCAAAAAAAATTGGATCTCCTGAGCAATTTTTTCTAGTTGAAAAAATTGCTTAAAGTCGGCTGAAATTAAGAAAGACCCTACTTTGAGGTTAAAAAAATCGATGTGGGGATTCATGAAAAAATCTTAAAAAATAACTAAAATCACCGCTTTTATGTCTACTTTCAATATCTGAAGTAGAAAGTTTGTGTATTTGATCGCTACAGTCGAATTTTTTTTTTTCAAAATTGGTAAAAATACAATTTGCTCGAACATACGCGATTGAAGCGAATAGAAGAACCAACTCTTTGAGGTTTAAAAATCTCGCAAAATCTCTAAAATGATCGCTTTTAAGTCCTTTTTCAACGCCTGAAGTCGAAAATTTGATTACTGAAGCGCTTCAGTTGAAAAACAAGTTCGTAAAATCGGTAAAAACACAATTAGCACAGCCACAATCTGAGCTCAGTTCAGGGCATAGGGGCGTCGCGTGAAATTTTACTAATTTTACAAGCTTGTATTTCAACTGAAGCGCTTCAGTAATCAAATGTTTGACTTCAGGCGTTGAAAAAGGACTTAAAAGCGATCATTTTAGAGATTTTGCGAGATTTTTAAACCTCAAAGAGTTGGTTCTTCTATTCGCTTCAATCGCGTGTGTTCGAGCAAATTGTATTTTTACCAATTTTGAAAAAAAAAATTCGACTGTAGCGATCAAATACACAAACTTTCGACTTCAGTTATTGAAAGTAAACATAAAAGCGGTGATTTTAGTTATTTTTTAAGATTTTTTCATGAATCCCCACATCGACTTTTTTAACCTCAAAGTTGGGTCTTTCTTAATTTCAGCCGACTTTAAGCAATTTTTTCAACTAGAAAAAATTGCTCAGGAGATCCAATTTTTTTTGAGCAGGTACTCTTAGTAGTGTACTTAAAGCTTGGAAAGTATGAATTTTTTCTACCAACGCTATCCTATTAAAAAAAATTATAAAAGATCGGAAAAATTGCAATAGGGTCACCAAAGTTCAAATAGGTATGCAACCTGCTAAACCGTCAATTAATGAAAAACGACCTAAAGCAATGAAAAGAGGACACAGAATGCATCAAAATGAGACCTCAACCGTATCTTTCCGTTGAGAATTAAGGCTGTGGCACGCGTTCAAAGATAAGCCTAAAATCGCAATTTTTGAATTTCCGGTTGCCTATATCTCAGGGGCCGTAAGCTAAAAAAATATGAAAAAATACGTTTTGAGCTACTAAAAGTAGTTACAATCACCCCACAAAATATTTCCAAAATCCATGACTAGGCAGCACAGGCTCTGGTTGATTTAAAATGGAATGACCCCTAAGTCAAGCAGTAACAATAATAAGCGCAGGAATGAGACCTGACGTTGTATGTTAATACTTCCGAAATAAAAGCTCATTATTTGCGGCGTGCACCGCTCATCCGCTTCATCACATCATCCATGCTTGTCAGGTTGTGCAGAAAATCCGTTTTTTTGTTTTGTTTTTCGTTTTTGTTTTTTTGTTTCTGTTTGTTTTTAAATAACTGTTAAATTTTAATTCAATGTTAATTATTCAGATTTTTCTGCTGGCGGCGCGGCGGCTTTTTAACTATCGATCACAGCTATTTCTCCATTGGAATCAACACAAAAGTATCGATTATTATGTGAGGATGCGTTGAACCTTCCACAGATCGATTCTTTTCCATTGATTGATATGGAGGATATGGCTCATTGATTGATACATCGATGCATCTCAATTGACGAACCTGCATAAATTATTGCTCTAAAGTGAGAACTTTTGCATGAATTGTGAAAAAGTATCGATTATTTAGAAGCTCAATAGAGCCACCTAGAGTCCCTAAAAGTTGCAATTACTTTCCGTATCATTGCACGGAGGAGACACCGACTTGTTGTAATGAACGAACCGCTACTATTCGATAGATTATTTGACTATAGACTTTGTAACCTCCCAGGGGTGTTTTCTGACTGGGCCTGTGCGGCTACATCCGCTTTTGGTCTTATTTTTCCCATTTAATCCCATGAAAAAGTATAGATTATTTGGAGGCTCATTGTCAGTCAAACCCTTTAAAGATCGATGATTTTCCGCGTGTTTATATGGAGGTATCATCGATTTGTCGCAACTCAAGAGCCACCACAGCTCTCCGCACGGTCTGGCAACCAGGGTCCCATCTTTTGCATCTTTTCCCTATGGTCTCATGTAATCACAGAGCAGCTCGAAACTTTGAAAGCGAATGTTAATGTAAATAGTGGCGGATCCAGAGGTCTAATTTCTCCCTTCCTCCCTCCCTTTCTCTCTTTTCAACCTCTCTCTCTCTCTCTCTCTCTCTCGCGCTCTCTCTCTCTCTCTCTCTCTCTCTCTCTCTCTCTCTCTCTCTCTCTCTCTCTCTCTCTCTCTCCTCTCTCTCTCTCTCTCTCTCTCTCTCTCTCTCTCTCTCTCTCTCTCTCTCCCTCCTCTCATCTGAAAGCATGTTCCGTAGAAAAGGACAGAGGAAGAGACTAAACTCAAATGATCGGCCATTCTATGCATCCTTTTCTAACACACAGCGCGTTCATATGGAATTGAGTAAGAAAGAGAGAAAGACGAAAGTCCTGGATCCACCCATAAATGTAAACATTTGGCTCGCGAGCTTGTATCGTTCGGTCTTACGATCACTCATCAGTGTTGCCATTTATGCCAGAAATTGTCTGAATTTTACTTTGAATGAAACGGAAACATTTGTATATTTGCTATGAATGGCAACACTGCTTATGATTTCATTCGCAAGGATAGCCTCGGAGGCTTATCACAACGTTTCAGGGCTCTGAACGGATCTTAGCGAGCAAAGTCGGCTTTTTAGTCTCGTTCAGTGTTGTCACAGTTAGCGGGAAATTCAATTTTCACTTTGAATTAAATGGTAAAATGTTTGTAAAATGTAAATGCACGCAAAACGGCAGTCTAGTAGAATTTTCGAATTTGCCGCCAAAAAAATTTGGCAACACTGCAATCCTTTGCGTTATTATTGTGACTTTGCAGCTCGATATACCGCACTGCTTCGAAGTTTTGATTGTGACCACCAACACCCCCCCCCCCCTTGGAGGACCCTATTCGGTTGACTCTGTTTACTGTAAAGTGCATGACATTCATGCCAATTTTTATTTAATCCCTTGAAGCTTATTATGCACCGTCCTTACTATTCTAATGTACAGTTTGGGGCAGAAGTAATCATGTCGGAAGACTTTTATGATTTTAGCTTCTTGTTTGGTATAGGCCACCTGCAATGCATAAATTCATTGAGATAAGTACTGTGAGTAGCATTTGCGGATCCAGGAAATTGTCCTTCTCTCTCTTCTCCCATAAGAACGCATGTGTTAGAAAAGGACAGACTAAAGGCAGTCACGTGATTTTCGCTGGAATTGTGTCAGAATAAAGTCTTTTTACCGTGGAATCTTCCGCGAAAAGCTTCAAAAATATTTAATCAAGCGAAACTTTTTCACAATGGGGTTGTTGCATACTTTCGCTTTATGCGAGTTAATAGTCAATTCTGGCATAATTACCTCCAAAAATAAAGATGGCAGCACTAAAAACTTTTGAAATCCACTCTTAAACTTAATAAACGCTTTTATTTGTGCGAGTGTAATGGCGGCACACGGGAGTAATAATGGGAGATTCCTATCTTAATTTCGTCACTCTCTCTAAGCTGACAAGGATGATTCACAGAGTATTTAGTCATCAGAGTAGTGATCCTTACCCGATGCATGGTACCGTGACATCTAGTGACACCGGTGTCAAATGAAAGTCGTGTCTTATTGGTCACTTCTTGATGGAGTTACAGTATTATTCGATGGGAATCTCTCAGATATTATTACTGCCCTAAGCCACCACTACGCTCGCACAAGTAAAAGCGTTTATTGAGTTTAGGAGTGGATTTCGGAAGTTTTTAGTCCAGCCATCATTACTTTAGGAGGTATTCTCACCAGAATCGACTACTTAATCGCGTATAGCAAAAGTGCGCAACAGCCCCATTTTTCTCCCCTGTTCGTATTTTCTTTCAATGCACATACATTCCTACATGCTTTCGATGCGTTCAGCACTTTTTCTTTACTGTGTAGAAAGACGATTTATATAACGACGAAAGTAGCTCATTCCTTAATAACTATGCTCTCCTATCAATTAACGTCCCCGCTGCAACTCGAATGAAGTGTGAGGAGATCAATCCAGTGGTGTAGGCAATCGGCATAGCCGCAGCCAGGATATTGTCTTTCTCTCTCTCTCAGCCCATTTAAACGCGTGTGTTGGAACAGGACAGAAAGAGGGGCTGAAGTCACGTGACAGCCCCTATATCCATCCTTTTCTGACACATGCTTTCAAATGGGCTGAGAGAGAGAAAGACAATGTCCTCGCTACGGCTATGATGGGTGTAGGTCTTGAATCGAAATACTCGGTGCCACTCTTAACGGACTCGTGTTTGATGCATGAGTCCAGTTATTTCGCACCCTCTTGACGGCTGTCAAAATTTGTGTCTCGGAATCGGTTACCGTTAACCACCTGCCTATTCAACCATGCGTAGAAATTCCTAGATACTCGTAAAATAGAAAATAACTTCAAAGAAGCAGGTATATATCACAAGGGTGGCGCAGTGGTAATGATATCTAGTATTAATATTTCACAACGATCCGAGATGGTACATTAAATACAGGTAGATTCATTAGCCTCTTTGGAGGGTCGTGCTGGATATTCTTCTCTCGGGAGCTCATCGGTAAGCAATTAGCAAAGTCAGTCGCCTCACCAGAGGTGTGGTTCACCAATCATAGAGGAGTAATCCATCATAGAGTCCCCACATTTATCGACCTCGTAAATTGACCAATCACAGTGGATATCGTGACGCAAGTCGGTTCACAACATCTTTGTATCACGGAATAAAAGACTGATAGAATTTACCTTCTGCACAGTTGATTTTGGCGTCTGCTAGCAAGTATGGTAAATTTCACCAACGTACCTTGTGGTAAATTAAGGTAACATGTCGGTACATTTTACCATAATCTGGTGAAATTTACCATACTTGATAGCAGACACCGAAAGCAGCTATATGCAATGCAGATGGTGAATTTTACCAGTCTTTTTTTCCCCCGTGTCTATCCATCCATCATATTTTTATGCATCTACCTGTATATTTATCTACCTAGATAACGTTCAAATTGGGCTCCTTAAAAGGCGTGCTATGAATGGAAGCGTACACTTTGCAAGGTGTTCAAAAATGGAAAAAGCAAGCCGTGGGACTCTGACTCCCTTTGGAAAGAGCACCTGATTTAACTTTTAAATGAAAAAATTCATTTTTCCAAAAAAGTTCATTGTATTTGATTCTACACTCTAAAAATCCTAAAGCTGCATCATGAAAATGTCCCAATACTCCCAATGAATTTATCGCTGTTTTCGAAACCAAACGCTTCAATGGGGGCAGATGCAAGGGTCAGAAATGTGTGTTTTTTTTAATAAAGAAAATGAAAGTACTTGATGAGCTGAGAACAAAGATGCTTTTGGTTTCTAATGAAGTCCCATTGTTCCGAAGATGAGATTTCGGCCGAAAATACATGGTTTTAAATGGAATCCCGCGTAGTGACGGGATAGTTGTGAAAACACCAAAGGCACCAATGTTCTCAGCTCATCAAGCACTATGATTTTCTTTAAAAAAAACAAACAAAATTTCAGACCATTGCAACTGTTGCATTTGAAGATGTTTTAATGATTGCGCCTTCCTATTAATGTCCTGTCACTTCGCGGTAGTCAGATGGGGGGGGGGGATCTCGGAAGATATGCGTTTTTGAGTAGTGTACGTTTTTAAGCTCTTTCCTTTCATGTTTTGAAGTTGAATTAAAAAAAATCGATTTTCACAATTTGGTCTTTCAGTTTTTGGACACCCTGTAGAAGTGTTGACTGTGCCGATGGAGGATTGTTATAAATGCCGAAAATATCAATCAATATCAATAGTTTATTATGACCGCGCCTTATGTCTGCCTTGTTGCACGGTGTGTGTACCCGCTTCCATTAATTATTATTATTCTTATTCATTCGCCCATTAGGCCAGTCGTCGCGTCGTCAAAAAAGGCAAAGAAAGGAAGTAATTGCTGGAAAGCTGGAAATTTTTTTAAAACGTTTCTTATGACCTCACGAATCACCACCTAAGTTTGCACCATTTTTCTGACACGGCTAACGCCGCCATATTGGTTTTTCCAGCCAAAAATCGCTCTTTTTTCGGTTTTTCACTTGTATCTCGGCTAATAATGGTTTTTTGACCAAAATACCTCAGTATGAAAAGAAAGTTAACGGTATGTTCTATAAAAAAGGTTCTTACCAATTTTCTTCAAAGATAATTTTTCTCGGAGTTATGAGCGGTTCAAAAATCGGGTTTTCCGCAAAGTTTCCCAAATACCCGTTTTATCAGCGGTAGAGAGCTCAAAATTACCTCGTAATAACTGAGCTATGAGAAAAATCAATTTTTTGTCACTCTATCATAGTAATATAACTTCTCGGAGAAGAGAGAGGGGGATGCCAAGTTCGGGGGCCCCCCCCCCCCCTCCCAAATGTTAGGGGAAAATATAGCCCGCAAATAAGAGGCTAACCCAGAATGAATTCAACCAGAAACTTTTATGGCTGGAAATTGTTTATTGGTACTATCTAAGTAACATGTAAAAAGTTCGAGAAAATCCGAGGACAGGAAGGGGGGTTTTGCCCCCCCCCCCCCGAATTAGAGGATTCATATACGTCTTTTCACACGGTTTTCCTCAATTTGCGTCCAAACAACCACTTTAACGCTAAAATTTGACTCAACCAACTTTAAAAAGGATTAAATTTCCTACCATATGAGATAATCAGATCAAAATTTCATTCACTGAGCGGTCGGAAAATAGCTGACTTTCATTTCGCGGAAAATCGCAAATTCGTGGAAAAAAACTCGTTTTTCTGCGATCTCGCGAGTAATTGAAAGTTCGCAGCAACTACTGTGGAATAATCGTATACTGGGCTTTAAATGAGTATTATGGAGGTCTATATTTGAGTATAGTGGAGGTGCGAAGGGGAGAGGACCCACCTCCCCCTGACCCCACTCTTAATACAGACTAATTAGAGAGAAAATGCTCAATAAATCGGTGAAATAGTTCATTTGTTTCTCGGCAAAAAACGTCTTGTTCATTTCTGGACTTCACGTTTTTTTGGATCAACTACCGACACCCTCTCCCCCCCCCCCCAAGGGGAACATAGAGTCCATGAATTCTTGGTAATCAATTATGGTTATATCTGAATCAAACATATATTGTACGAAGTCTAAGTATGGAGAAGCGACAGTTATGTTTGACGGATACGATATAGATACTTCAACCGTCTGTGCACTCATGATCGAAAACGAAGCATGACAGCTAAATCCACACTTTTGATCAAGTTATCGCCAAAGACGACATTTACTGGAAAGGAGGACAATTTTTTGGCAAATCCTACAAATAAGAATCAAATCATTCGGCTGATCGGTGAAGCATTATAACAATGGTAGGTTTCCGTGTCGTTTGCGCTAAAGGTGGCGTTGACGTAGACATTATCAACGAAGGCTTCAAATCATGTTCCATGGATGATACCATCGTATAATTGGCGAAGATTCAGATCTACTTTTGTTATTGCTCCATAGATCCTTAGATAGTAGTTTTCGATTGCACTTAAAAAATGACATTCAACGTCAAAAAACACCATTCGTGGTACATGACATATACGTAAAATTGGAGCCAATCTTTGCAAGCATCTCATTTTCCTCCATGCTTTCACAGGTTGTGACTCTACATCACACATTTTTGGAATAGAAAAATTTCCGTTTTTCTATTACTTGATGTGACTAACAATTAAAGAGCTGCAAAAACAACCAGATGTATTTTGTGCCCCGAAAAAACCCCATTCGGATATTGGAAATGCAAGTAAATTAATGATTCTTCAATTTGCTGCAGGCAACGAATATACGACACACTAGAGGTAGAGAGAGGTTCTTTGCTTTCATCTCTTTAAAGAAAAAGTCGCCTCAAAATAGACTTTCGTCAAACTTAAAAAAGGTATTACTCATTCCACTGGACGTCTAATGTTAAAGAAACTACATCACTCGTCTAATATCACTCTTGTCGAGCTTATTTTCAAATTCAGGAGTGGATGAACACGAACGACCCGGATGCCACCGTGCCTCATGAGGATGGTTCACCAAGGGAAAAGAATACCTACCTAGACTCACGGATTGACCTCTTAATCCTCAATCTCTTCTCTCATAGTCGTCCGCTGTCAAACACAGGACGACACAATACGTTCACGATGTTTGATGCGTTGCAAATGAAGAGAGACAAGTGAACTATTTCACCGATTTATTGAGCATTTTCTCTCTAATTAGTCTGTATTATGAGTGGGGTCAGGGGGAGGTGGGTCCTCTCCCCTTCGCACCTCCACTATACTCAAATATAGACCTCCATAATACTCATTTAAAGCCCAGTATACGATTATTCCACAGTAGTTGCTGCGAACTTTCAATTACTCGAGAAATCGCAGAAAAACGAGTTTTTTTCCACGAATTTGCGATTTTCCGCGAAATGAAAGTCAGCTATTTTCCGACCGCTCAGTGAATGAAATTTTGATCTGATTATCTCATATGGTAGGAAATTTAATCCTTTTTAAAGTTGGTTGAGTCAAATTTTAGCGTTAAAGTGGTTGTTTGGACGCAAATTGAGGAAAACCGTGTGAAAAGACGTATATGAATCCTCTAATTCGGGGGGGGGGGGGCAAAACCCCCTTCCTGTCCTCGGATTTTCTCGAACTTTTTACATGTTACTTAGATAGTACCAATAAACAATTTCCAGCCATAAAAGTTTCTGGTTGAATTCATTCTGGGTTAGCCTCTTATTTGCGGGCTATATTTTCCCCTAACATTTGGGAGGGGGGGGGGAGGGCCCCCGAACTTGGCATCCCCCTCTCTCTTCTCCGAGAAGTTATATTACTATGATAGAGTGACAAAAAATTGATTTTTCTCATAGCTCAGTTATTACGAGGTAATTTTGAGCTCTCTACCGCTGATAAAACGGGTATTTGGGAAACTTTGCGGAAAACCCGATTTTTGAACCGCTCATAACTCCGAGAAAAATTATCTTTGAAGAAAATTGGTAAGAACCTTTTTTATAGAACATACCGTTAACTTTCTTTTCATACTGAGGTATTTTGGTCAAAAAACCATTATTAGCCGAGATACAAGTGAAAAACCGAAAAAAGAGCGATTTTTGGCTGGAAAAACCAATATGGCGGCGTTAGCCGTGTCAGAAAAATGGTGCAAACTTAGGTGGTGATTCGTGAGGTCATAAGAAACGTTTTAAAAAAAATTTCCAGCTTTCCAGCAATTACTTCCTTTCTAAAGTACCTGACGACTGGCCTACATTCCTTCCTATCTGTGCGTCTTCTAATTACCTTCCTATGAGAGTATGAGCGCCACTTACCTTTCGTTATATAATCGGACAAATCACTTTGCGCGACAAAATCATACGCGAATGAATGCAGTGACACACACACAAACAACCCCCCCCCTTTCCCACCATAACTATGAACGGAAGAAAGAATGATATATGTACTTACACGATTCAGTGAGCGGTTGACACCAACCTGAACAACCGGTGACGAAGTATCATCCGAACAATAATCAGCTTTCATCTTTTAATATTACGATGATGTAGTGATCTAACATCAACGCGAGCTATATAGCGATAGAGAGGATTTGTGGGACGTGATATTGAAACTTCAGGCAAGTAGCCATGGTGGAAATCTCTTATGGGCATTTTCACCCACAGGCTCGGTTTGTTTGCCTCATCTCACTTTTTTTAACCTTTAAATTTTTAAAGAAAAATTGTGACAAATACATTTGAAATGGGTAAACATAGGAAAAAAATTGGAATATTTCAGATTGAGCTGTTTGAATTTTGATGAAAATTTGCATAGACATTCTGCAACCATAGCCTACTGTAAAATTAACTCCTTAAGGGGGGTTGCACGGAAAAAAAAAAGATTAGTGAAAATAATCATACGGATACCTGATTTTGGCACCTGCTAGATGTTATGGTAAACTTGACCAGAAGTATGGTACATTCACAGATACTTTTAGTGAATTCGACTTGCAATCATAGGTAACATCACCTAGTACCTAGTCAAAACATAGTATACTTCTGGTTAACATTACCATAACATCTAGCAGGTGCCAAAATCAGGTATCGTATGCAGGTTATTTTCACCGTAGTTTTTTTTCCGTGTGGGTGGGTGGGTCCCCCCAGAATTTTAAAAGTGGGTCTGGGAGTTTCCCCCAGAATATTATAGAGGGATCTGGGGGTCTCCCCCAGCAAACATAAGGGAGTCTGGAGTCCCCCCAGAATCATTTTGATCATTTAACATAGGAAAAAATTGGAATATTTCAGTTGAAGCTGTTTGAATTTTGATGAAAATTTGCAAAGACATTCTGCAACCATGGCCTACTGTAAAATTAACTCTTAAAGGGGGGTTGGGGGGTCTCCCGGTCTCCCCCAGAATTTTAAAAGTGGGTCTGGGAGTTTCCCCCAGAATATTATAGAGGGATCTGGGGGTCTCCCCCAGCAAACATAAGGGAGTCTGGAGTCCCCCCAGAATCATTTTGATCATTTAACATAGGAAAAAATTGGAATATTTCAGTTGAAGCTGTTTGAATTTTGATGAAAATTTGCAAAGACATTCTGCAACCATGGCCTACTGTAAAATTAACTCTTAAAGGGGGTTGGGGGGTCTCCCGGTCTCCCCCAGAATTTTAAAAGTGGGTCTGGGAGTTTCCCCCAGAATATTATAGAGGGATCTGGGGGTCTCCCCCAGCAAACATAAGGGAGTCTGGAGTCCCCCCAGAATCATTTTGATCATTTAACATAGGAAAAAATTGGAATATTTCAGTTGAAGCTGTTTGAATTTTGATGAAAATTTGCAAAGACATTCTGCAACCATGGCCTACTGTAAAATTAACTCTTAAAGGGGGGTTGGGGGGTCTCCCGGTCTCCCCCAGAATTTTAAAAGTGGGTCTGGGAGTTTCCCCCAGAATATTATAGAGGGATCTGGGGGTCTCCCCCAGCAAACATAAGGGAGTCTGGAGTCCCCCCAGAATCATTTTGATGTGAGAAAGTATTTGTGGGGTAGTCCACGCAGTTTATTTTCTTCTTCTTCTTCCTTTTTCCCCATCATTCATACATTCATGGGTGCCCGCAGAAAAATTTCCAAGGGGGGGGGGGGGGTATTTTTTTTTTAACCCCAATGGAAGGTCTAGGAGATCCCCCGGGGGGGGAGGGAAAACTTTTTTTTCTATCCAAATAGTGTACAATTATTAACCCATCGTAGGTGTATCAAATAATAATAATAATTTTGACGTGTTTGATATAATGGATAAAGGGACAGATGATAACAATAGTAAGTAAAACGTATAATTTTACTATTCTTTGCAAAAAAAAAAAAAAAAAAAAAAAGAGTTGAAATTAGATAATAAACTAATGATGAAGTTTGTCAACTATTGCTCCTTTGATTAACATTTCATATTGTTTTTTTGTTATTATCGTGAAATTTTGAATTTGTGGAATTCCGGGGGGGGGCGCCCCCTCTTGCCCCCGCTCCGGGCGTCCATGCATCCATTCATTCATTCATTCATTCATTCATAGATTACTTCATTCTATTTACAAAAAAAAGAAGAAGAAGGAGAATGAGGAGGAGAAAATATGCTTTTACGAGCAAAACGAGCAGAATCATAATCCTGACCAGTTTTTTTTCCCCCTTCTTAGTTCAACTTTTTATCCATATAATGACTTGTTATGCAAGAGCTCTTCCTCTTGAAAGGAATTCATGAACGGAAGGAATTGGTCCGTTGCGAACTCTTGCTACAGCGATCAGACGGACGCTCTAGTTCTTCCAAAAAGAAGTTGCACGAATTAGGAAAAGCATCGAAACAAATCTAACACGATAACTGGGGGGGGGGGGGGGGGGTCAAATGACCTACTGATATACTCATCACTTTGATGTTGGCTTGAATCATGTCTTATTCAATTTCATCGGATGAAATTGAATTTTGCATTTGTCCATCACGGAAACTATTACCACAGAATAATACAATCAGAACGGAAACTCCCATAAGAGCCAATGGAAGCAAGTTTGGAATTTAACGGCACCAATAGGCAACGCTGTGGTCCTATATCCCAACATGGCGGACGAGTGTGGTTTGTGTTGAAACTCATTTATTTCTATAAATTCTGGAAAGAAATCTTAAGTTTCCGGCCTCACTTTTATTCTAATGGCATTTCAGAATGAAAATTTCGCGGATCATGTCCTTTATTGCTTTTTTCAAGCGCGAATCCAGATGTAAACATCCTATATCCCAACATGGCGGACGCGAAATGAATTTGCTTCAAAATCCGACAGAGTTTCCGTTCTGATTGTATTATTCTGTGCTTTTACTTTTATTTCTCGTTTGTTTAGCCCTTCACTGCATGAGATTTTTTTCCCCCAACCAAAAATGGATTTTTCAATTTACAAGGTGATCAAACATGTAGGAAAAAATACTAAAATAGCAACAACAACAAATAGTTTTTCGGTAAAAATTCTCATTTCTCTTTTTGACGGCCAATTTTTCTCTGTGCAATTTGACGGCCCTTCAAACTGCGGAGTTATTAGACCAAGGATGGTGTAATCTACTGTCACCAAAACAAATAAACCCCGTTTTTGAGGTGTTTTGGTCAAGGTTATGTTTGAATTTTAGAAATGTCAGGTTGGCAATAATTCTACTGTTTGCGGTGGATTTCAGCTCACCAATGTCAATTTAACGATCCTACTTTGAGCGTGTACGAAGGCCTAAAAGCCTTGTTACCAAGTGCGCGCTATGATGGCGGAAAAGGTTAACGCACCGTAAATACTATATATATGTGTCAAAAAAGAGAGAAAAAAAGAAGAGCGAGATTAAAAAAAAAAAAAAAAAAAAAAAAAAAAAAAAAAAAAAAAAAAAAAATGAATAAAAATTAATGTATGTCCAATCCAACTTTCTTAAATGGAGGTATCAAACGGGCAGGCAATACATTTTGATCGATGTCCGCCTCACGTCAGATCGGTATTTGTATCGCAATGTTAATTTACGCAAGGGGGTCAAAATTCCTCTTTGCCGGTTACGCTTTATACGTAAGAGTACGTAATATCTGCACCGCTCTTTTCAATTTTTTTCCATCACACTTACTGCTCTGTCCTTGCCATCGCATCAATAGGTTATTATTTCATATCATTTTAGGCATTTTGTTTTTTAAAAACGACACACGTAATAATTTGTGATAGAAAAAAAGTAAGAAAAATATGTTTCGCAAGTGGGTCACATTTATAGTATTGGATCGTGGGCGATAGATTATTCTTTTTTCTCTCTTTAAATAATAATAAAAAAAACCTTACTGTAGAGTGTAGACCCCTCTGTAATATTCTGGGGGAGACCTCCATACCCCCTTATAATATTCTGGGGGAGACCCGCAGATCTCCCTATAATATTCTGGGAGGTTTCTGTCACAGTAGGCTAGTTGCAGAATGTTTTTGCAAATTTTCATCAAAATTCAAACAGCTATATTTGAAACATTCCAATTTTTCCGCACCTTCGCCCATTTTACCAATTGAATTTCAGTACACTGAGAGTATTCTTTTTTTTTTTATTCAAGGTGTATTTCGTTTGTGTCAAAGAATCTGCACAGTGAAATATTGACTAAGGGAGAATTCCTTTAACCCAAGGAAAATGTCTGCTGCTACAAGTAAAAGATTCCTTGTTGTGACAGTGATTCTTCTTCATGCAATCAAAACTTTACTTCGCGCAAGGAAAACTGTCACAAGTGAACGTCTTTCCTTGTTTTTAAAGAAGTGATTTCTCTCAGTGTACTCACAACCGAAGACTTCGGTCCTTAACCAGAGCTGCCGATTTGCGTAGATTTAATGGCATTTTGAAATTCACCGATGATTTCACCGGTTAAGAAAAGATTACAAAGTTCAATTTCAGTGTATGACTGTTATCCACGAAAATACTCTGATCTGTAATCTTTTCTTCAATCGGTAGAAACGCTGTTAATTAATCAAAATATCCGCAAGTTTTCAAAGTTATCGACGACTCTACCGGTCGAAAAAAGATAAAAAAAAAACGCTAGTATTTTCGTGCATTACAGTCATACACTGAGCTAAACTCTGTAATCTTTTCTCAACCGGTGGAGTCTTCGGTGAATTTCAAAATGCTATTAAATCTATGCAAATCGGCAGCTCTGGTCCTTTAAACCTATAACCGATCAGCCTGGCATTCCATAAGAGCCGAAGTTTCTTCTCCTTTTATCTTGCATCATAGTTAGATTAGATTTTTATCGTTGCTCTCACAAATCGGAAAGGTATCACTTGTGGCTGTTCTAAGATGACTCATTCATTTGCGTATCGCTTACCTCATCGATGACCTGCAGTATAAAATCAAGAGGCTCTCGAGCGCTAGAGTATATCGCCGCGTATTATGAATGAAATATATCTAGTTTGGATGCAGCATTGCAGCAAGCTCTATATGTATTACTAGAACAAACACAAACTTAGATCTGCGTGTCGCTAATGAATGAATAAATGTGTGCGAGTGTGTGTGAGAGTGTTTGTGTGTGTGACGAGAGCAAGCGGTCAATCATCGGCGCTTCCGAGTTAACAGCTTGTCCCCTAGGGGGCGCTAATATCGTCTCAGCCGACGAGTTGCGTCGCACTTCGTCGTGTTAGGTCGAAAGTGCCCTAAAATCTGACAACCCCCCCCCACCCCCAATTCCCCTGCCCATTTTGGACTCACGATTTGGTTTTAAAAAGGATACTGTGAAGCGATGTTTATCGAACATTAATTGGTTCTCAATTTAAAGTATGATCTTAATATTCTGAATTGTTGCCGCGTGAAAGATCCATGCTACCTGACGAACGCGGATGGATTGTACACGTAAGTAAAAAAAAAAACAACAAAAAAACAAAAAAATAACCAACAACAACAACAACAACAAACGACGTTACTTATGAACGGATATCTAACGGCCATTTACTTAGCGGCTATTCTTTATGTAACGCACGCCTCAATTGACGCCCGAAACATTGTGAGCATTTTTTGCACAATGGTCTTTGATTTTTGGGCATTTTCCACTGACTACTACGAAGTCAGGGTCAGGGGATCAGAGAAATACGACGATGGATATAGGATTTGTCTCTCTCTCCCCTCTCTCTCTTCTGTCACCTCCCTCCCTCTCGAGCAGAAAGGTGGTCTCAATACTATTCGTTCCGCAATAGCTCATGAAGTTTAGGACATTCTATTATATGAAGTACATCAAAATTGAGTCTTGGAGGAAGGGTTTCCGCATATTGTTTTCGAAACAACTTTTTTTTATTTTTATTTTTATTTTAAAAGGGAGGGCTTATGATTGTAAAATTGGATGTAAAATTGGAATGAAATAAATCCGAGAGATTCTAAGAAATATTTTACTGATAATAAGGTTTGAGATGTTTTCAAAAGTAGCTCACAGCTACTTTCGGTAATTCCTCCAAATTACGTCGTCTCTCTAGCAGTCTAGCCTTGCAATCGAGGTTCGGAAATTTCAGTAGAAAACCGAATTTAAATTTCAGTAGAAAACCGAATTTTTATGTATGCGTCCCAGCACTCCCAGCTTGCAAGATTTCCCCAAAAAATCCTCAAGTTTTGGGAAAATTCCCGCAATCTTGCAATCCTGCGTTGACTTAACCCTTTCACTGGAAGTGGTACACGTGTGAACCGTTTTATGTATGTAACATGAGATACAATGGAATTTAATAAGACATTTTGTAAAAAAAATTGTGCGACCCATCGAAATTCAAAGAAAATTGTCCTATTTTGAGCGGTCAAAAAAAATCTCAAAAAAAGTGAAATCCCAAAATTCGTGCATGAAAGGGTTAATCGAGCCAAACTCATACTTTCGGCCATTCCTCGACTCTTTGACTCTGACTATAGTCAAAGTACGTTTCCCCGTGGGACGATCACGCGGATTATGTTCGAGAATGCCAGATGCCCACTTAATATGGAACATAAAACGATATTCTCATCAAAAGTGTCCTATTTAGGAGTTCCTGAGGCAGAGGCGAGTGTCGTGTAACGCACTGAGCACGCAAATAAGGGGTGCTCCACAAGTCCACCGCACTCTCATTGTAACCGTGGTGTCCGTGGTGCAGTGCGGTCAGTCGGTACGCTCGGAATGTGAGAACTCCCGTTTATAGCGTTTCGCGCAGCCACGCCGCACTTTGATCTGAATTCGAAAAAAGTGGCCAAAATTCATTGAAATAAAAAACTAATACTCTACGAACACTTTCTTACATCAAATTTAATCTGGGGGAGACCCCCAGACCCCCTTTAATATACTGGGGGAGACCCCCAGATCCCCCTTTAATATTCTAGGGGAGACCCCCAGACCCCCCTTCAATATCCTGGGGGAGCCCCCAACCCCAGTTTGATATTTTTATCCAGATCCAAAGATCCGTTTTTGAAATATTTATGTGTAACCTAAGCCACAAGTGTTCTCTGTGATTAAAGTTGGTTTTAAAAGTTTATGAATGATAAATTGGTGAGAAATGGGGCTCTTGCAAACTTTTGCAACAGGGGATTGAAGAGTTGATTCTTGCATAAAAGCCTGCAAAAATGACGATGAGTACATTAAAAAATCACGAAATTCACTCTCAGAATTGGGCCTAGTGGCGGAGAGATGCGCAGGTATCATGGGAGATTCCTATCTAAATTGAGACACATCTCTGTGTTTCCGTAGAGAAAGTGACTTATGAGACAGGAATCTCCTATGACACCTGCGTTGAACCGCCATTACTTTCCGTTATCTTGCCGTTATAGCAGTTCTAGTTGTGTGAGTTTATTACTGAATTTTAGACTTTCTCAGTGTGATTTTCGTGATTTCCGCTGGTTTTTACATCAGATTGGACTATTTATTTGCTCATGGTAAAAGTTTGCAAGAGCCCCATTGATGAGAAGTTTACATCTTGATTTTTGGCCACTTTTTGACGATCTTAGACCCACAGTGTGCCGTGGCCGCTCACACGATACGGTAATGAGAGTCTTATCAAAGTTGGGGGCCGCGGCCGGGGGCCGGGGCAAGGCCGGGGCTCTATACATATATATATATACACACTATGGCACGCGTCCATGCACCGGGGGCAGGCAGGAGCCGTCAGTCACAAGTCCGTACGTCTGTTCACGTGCGCGGTGACGTAACAAAACGCGTACTGCACGCGCATGATGGCTGAGGGATCCAGATTCCGCGCTCTGGGTCCTGCCTGAGATACCTGCCGCAGCAGAACGGAAACGGAGAGGCTGAAATTCGGCCAAAGCTCTTCGGAACCTAACCGCGGCGAATCAGCGAATCAGCTGGAGAGGATGTCAGCGATAGTCTCGTAATCAGCGGCGTGGCGCACAGTAGATCGGAATGTGGATTTTTCCGGACAAGAATAATTTTCGTTTTCCACTTCAATATTTTCTTTCTAAAATAATGTATTATGCAGTGGCGTAGCGTGCAATTTGGCAACGTTTTATTGTTTCCATTTAAACCCGTGTAAAAGGTAGATTGTGAAGGTGTTCACCGAACGCCCGCTAGTTCGATCTTTTTCATGGGTTTAAATGGACGAACTGCGACGTAGTCAAATTGCACGCTACTCCACTGGTATCACGACTTGCTGCAAATAGAGCTGTTGCAAAATTTTGCTACAGGCTTATTTATAGTTGATTTTGAGGTAAAACCTTGTAAAAATAACGATTAGCGCACTAAAAAAACACTAAATCCACTCCCAAACTCATAAAATCAGGGCTGCCGTTTTGCGTATAATAATCAATGCTATTTTTCTATTCACCGATGATTTCATCGGTTGAGAAAAGATTACACAGCTCAGTTCAGTGCATGACTGTAATGCACGAAAATACTCTGATCTGTAGTCTTTCTTTAACCGGTGGAGACTTTGTTGATTAATTAAAACATCCGCAAGTTTTTTAAAGTCATCGACGACTCCACCGGTTGAGAAAAGATTACAGATGCGAGTATTTTAGTTTATTAGAGGTAGTTTCAGAAGTGTAGGCGGACCTGGACCGATAATCTTTGGAATTTGTCAACATTATTTCTGATATTACCCGATGAAAATGAATGAAAATGAAATTGGGTGTTCACTTTACAATGAGGAACACTTTAAACACAAAAGAATAAAGTCAGAGGCAAGTTCGGTTTTATTTTAAAGGAATTATATTTGAAAATTCGCCAAAGATTATGGTTTAGGTCCGCCTACTCTTCTGAAACGAGCTCTACAGTCATACACTGAACTGAACTGTGTAATCTTTTCTCAATCAGTGGAATCATCGGTGAATTGAAAAATAGCCTTGATTGTACGCAAAACGGCAGCCCTGCATAAAATGCTTTCAAACGCAAGACCGTACACCGAGAGAATTATTTTTCAATCCAAAGTATATTTCGTTTGTTTTAAAGAAACTGCACAGTGAAATATTGACTGTAAGGGGAAATTCCTTTAACCCAAGGAAAATGTCTGCTGCTACATGTAAAAGATTTCTTGTTGTGGCAGTGATTCTCCTTCATGCAACAGAACTTTACTTCGCGCCTGGAAAACTGTCACAAGCAAACGTGTTTCCTTGTTTTCAGAGAAGTGATTTCTCTCAGTCTTAAAAGTGAAGTGATTTCCTGAGTTAATCACTGAAAAAAAAAAACCACCCGGTACATTAATCGGGCCGTTTTGCTGTATATGATCACCACAAGGCCCGATTAATTCTATCGGACCGCCCGATTACTTATTGATACTATTGATATAATTATGAATAGATGAATAAGAAAATCGATAGGAAAATAAAATTTGATACATTAATCGGGTCGTGTTGCTGTATATGATCACCACCCGTGTTTAATTGATTTACCGCTTTTTTTTTCCTCAGTGATGAGTGACTTTTGAACGATTTTAAAGTGCGCACCGTTCCTTGAACATTTTTAATGTGCGCATCGTTCTTTGTTGTTGCGAGCATACACAACAGTCCCATAGTCATGATTTTTGTTTGCGAAATAATGTCCATGCAATTTCACATTATGACCCAATGTACGGTGGCAGTGCTGGCGCACTAAACTGGAAAAGTTAGTCGGGAAGCTGCGCACTGAGCACCTCCTTCGTCAACTGCTGCGCAACGGAGTAGGACGCCGGCGCGGCGCGGCGTTAGCGTTAGCGCCGCGCTGCCGAGCTTAGAATCGCGCTCGGAGAAAGCTAAATGGTCTGATATTAAAAGTTGGAGCGAGTTATTTCAATAAACAAACAGCCCGCGGTGCTCACTTGAGACTTGAGAGCCTCGATTTAGATGATGAGAGAAGTTGATGGTTTGATGACCGATGGCTGATGGCTGTTTATTACTACCGATGTAATTTAAGCCGTGGACGCCGTATTCAGGGGCTCCAAATCAGCAAATAACCGCAGCAGAATCGGGTGAAGATCTGTCTCAATTGATGCAAAACTTTATCGGCTCTACGCAACAACGAGGCTCTTGCAAACTTTTGCTACAGGGGATTTAAGTCTTGATTCTTGCACAAAAACCTATAAAAATGACGATGAATACACTAAAAAATCACGAAATTCACTCTCAAAATCGGGCTCAATGGCGGAGAGACGCAATTATCATGGGATATTTGGAAAAACCCAAAGGCACAATTGTTCTCAGCTCATTAAGTCAGTACTATCATTTTTTTCATAGAAAACACACAATATCAGACCCTTGCAACTGCCCCATTTCGACCCAAAATACATTTTCTTGAATGGGAATTCTGCGTTGGGACATTACAACACACGCGATTTTTTGTAATATTACATATGAGTTCATCTCTCCGAAAACGGGACACTTATAGGGAAAACCAAAGGGTTCTTTGTTCTCAGTCCATCAAACACTTTTATTTCACACTTTTATTTCTTTAAAAAAAAAAAACAAAAAAAAAACAAAAACAAAAACAAAAACAAAACAAAAACAAAAGGAACAAAAAAAAAACAAAAACAAAAAACAAAGAAACAAAATGTCAGACCGTAGCAACTGCCCCTTTCAATTGGGTAGATAATTAATTGTGGGTGTTAGTGTTTAAATGAAGTTATTGAGTTTACGACTTCAACCGGGACGATAATTAATTAGATTATCGTTTGATCGAAGTTATTGAGTTTACGACTTCAACCGAGACGATAATTAATTAGGTTATCGTTTGATTGAAGTTATTGGTGGGATTACGAATTTAATGGAGACAGTAATTAATTGCGTCATTGTTTGTTATGTTATACTTGGATTATACCAATTCAATTAATATGTTAATTAATTAGGTTAGTGTTCGATCGGAGCTACTGTGATTTCACCAACTCAATCGTGACGATAATTAATTCGGTTAGTATTTGATTGAATTGACGAAAATGTCAACTTATTATGAATTAATTTCGTTGTTTAATTAGCCACGTGCAATTCGTGCACTTAAGTCATATTGAAATCGTCGATCTGATGAAATATTCGCATTCAAAGAGATGAGATTGTAATTTCATAACAGGTGTTGTCTCTTAATTAAGGTGCAAAATTGGGAAAAGACAACAACAAAAAAACACTCACCGATGAGTGATGAGAATATAATATGAATTGAGCAGGGAAAGAAAAAAAAAAAGAAAAGAAAAAACCTGTCTCTCAATTTTGATGGAGAAAGACCTTACGCGTGTGACCGCCTTGTGATGCCCAAGATCCCCTATCTCCGCATGCATGCGCTCAATTTTATTTCGCAATCGAATGAGGCTCTTGCAAACTTTTGCTTCAGGGGATTGAAGAGTTGATTCTTGCTTAAAAACCTGTGAAAATGACGATGAGTTCACTAAAAACTCACGAAATTCACTCTCAGAATCGGGCTTAGTGGCAGAGCTACGCAGGTATCATCTGAGAGGCTCCTATCTAAATTGAGACATATACAGGGTGTCCCAAAATTGATAGTAAATATTTTTACCACGTATTTTTGGGGCCAAAATAAGACTTTTTTTCCCTATGAACACGTGTCCGAAAATGCCCCCCCTCGGAGCTACAGCCCCCCAAAGTTTTTAAAAAAAATCGGTTTTTCTTCGATTCTAGCAACGGATCTGCGTAAAAATGGATGAAAATTGGTTTCTAGCTGTAACTTTAGGCGTTCTTTTCGATTCCATGGTCGAAAACTCCCGAAAGGGTCAAGAAGAGGGGGTTTGAGGGGGGTTCAAATTTTAAAATGAATAATTTTTTAGTGCTCCGTAAGAAAATGAGAGAAGTAACAAAAGAATATGATGAAACAAAACAAAAGAAACATTTTTAATCTCTTGTGTTTTTTTCATAAGACGCACGAAAAACGACTAAAATCGATTTTTCGCCGGGAGCGCACAGCCCGATAGCGCTGTTTCAGTGCCGCGTTGCGTCGAGTCGATCGTTGAGTCAGTTGAGTGCACAGAGCAGAGCTCTCGGGCTGTGCGCTCCCGGCGAAAAATCGATTTTAGTCGTTTTTCGTGCGTCTTATGAAAAAAACACAAGAGATTAAAAATGTTTCTTTTGTTTTGTTTCATCATATTCTTTTGTTACTTCTCTCATTTTCTTACGGAGCACTAAAAAATTATTCATTTTAAAATTTGAACCCCCCTCAAACCCCCTCTTCTTGACCCTTTCGGGAGTTTTCGACCATGGAATCGAAAAGAACGCCTAAAGTTACAGCTAGAAACCAATTTTCATCCATTTTTACGCAGATCCGTTGCTAGAATCGAAGAAAAACCGATTTTTTTTAAAAACTTTGGGGGGCTGTAGCTCCGAGGGGGGGCATTTTCGGACACGTGTTCATAGGAAAAAAAAGTCTTATTTTGGCCCCAAAAATACGTGGTAAAAATATTTACTATCAATTTTGGGACACCCTGTATATCTAGTAGAGAAAGTGACGTAATAGACAGGAATCTCCCATGATACCTGTGTTGGACCGCAGGGCCGCATTTACCTTTTTGCCGCCCCCATGGGGCATTGGGGGAGGGACTTCTTCCAGAAAGAGGGGGGGTACGGGGGTCCTCCCACGGGAAATTTTGGACAAAAATCACCTTTGAAAGGCGTGACTTTGCATTACTTCTTTCGTATTTTGTGAGTCATTAACGACTTGTAGATTATAGAGTGTGAGTGTGCTAGATTTAGCCTATTTCTACAATTTTACGCTCTGTATTTTCCTCTGTAGAGGACCAATCACAATTTTCACGTAAAGAGATACAATTAGTTACCAAAGCTTACCACGAGGAGGAGGAGGGAGGAAGAGTAATAACTAGCACTAGTAATAACTTTTGTATTGCTCACTGTCAGCACGTTACTTGCACCGAGTAAAAAGTCCTCGAGTGGCGGTGACAAAAAAAAAATAAAACAAAAAACAAAAAATCTCAAAAATTTGCTGCCCCTCAGAATTTGCCGCTTGACGCGGCCGCCTTCTTCGTCTAATGGGAAATACGGCCCTGTTGGACCGCCATTACGATCTTGCCGTTATTGCAGTTATGTGAGTTTATTACTGAATTTTAGACTTTGTTAGTGTGATTTTCGTGATTTCCGCTGGTCGTTCTATCTGATTGGACTATTTATTTGCTTATAGCAAAAGTTTGCAAGAGCCCCAGTAAGGTTCCATCTAATACTTTTCTGTGATGGATACATGACAATCAAGGGGTGATTACCTTGCTAAATAAACCCTCTACACTGAGAGAATTCTTTCTTTAATCCAAGGTGTGTTTCTTTTGTGTTAAAGAAACTACACAGTGAATTACTGACTAAGGGGGAATTCCTTTAACCCATGGATCGCTTGGAGCTTGGAGCCAGGATCTCTTCCATCTCTCTCATTTTTCCTTTGAATGTATGAGTTGGAAAAGGATTGACATTGAGGATTTAAACCTTTTGTCTATCCTTGTCTAACATACACATGTTTCAATGGAGGAAAGAGAGAGATAACGCAATCAGGATCTCTTTCATCTCTCTCATTTTCCCTTTGAATGTATGAGTTGGAAAAGGATTGACATTGAGGATTTAAACCTTTTGTCTATCCTTGTCTAACATACACATGTTTCAATGGAGGAAAGAGAGAGATAGCGCAATCAGGATCTCTTTCATCTCTCTCATTTTCCCTTTGAATGTATGAGTCGAAAAAGGATAGAGAGAAGAGGTTTTACCCCATTGTCCAATATCTATCCTTCTCTAACGTGCGTTTTTCAACGGAGGAAAGAGAGGGATAGAGACTTTCTCGTTGCAATCCGGTGGAACATCCCATATAAGTAGGGTTGCCAACCGTCCTCCTTTTTTAGGCTTGTCCTCCGTCCTTTTTAAAAAATTGAGAATTGTCCTCCTTTTTGAAAAGACTTGCCCTTTTTTTTCCGTAAGAATGTTTGTAATTTTTTGTTAAGATGGCATTTTACACCACTCGCTTGTGTAAGTGTAAAATGACAATATTTTTGAAACAAACGAAAACAGAAACAAAACAAAAATATTTGAGAAAAGAAATTGAAGAAAAACAATTGAAAAAAAAAAAATTAAAATAATAAAAATTTAAAAAATAAATAAATATAAATAAAAATGTAAGTAAAATAGAAAACAAGTTTGAAGAATAATACAAAGAAATTAAAAAAATGAAAAAATAAAAAATTCGAGAAAAGAAATTTGCAGAAAAAATAAAAACAAAAATAATTAAAAAATAAAAAAAGGTTAAAAATTTAAATAATTATAATAATAACAATAAAACACTTTTTAAACACGCCTTCGAAGACAAACATACATTTATCCTTCGTTGCCAGCCAGTCCTAAGCCTGGAAAAAGTGTGAAGGAAAAGGAGTTTTCATCAAACCGAAAATGTCCTCTTTTTCTAAGGAGATACGTAATATTGTCCTCTTTTAAGACATGCCCAACTTGTCCTCCTTTGTCCTCCTTTTTGAAGGCTAAATGTCCTACTTTTTGAAAAGAGGAGTTGGCAAACCTACATATAAGAGATGATTTTCAACGAGCGAAATTAAACTGCTTTGCCCAATCTTTCAAATCGAGGAATAACAATAATAATAATTAGCATCGGTTAATGTAAGTACTTATGTGTGTGTACTGACTGACTCCTCTCCTCCGGTGACCGCTCATCAGGATCTTGTCCTGCCCTCCTGCTCCTGCAATCCTGCATGTTCGATGTTCGGTCGATTCGTGTAAACGGTGTCATTGAATTCAGATCGCATTATTAATCGCTATAACGGTCGCACAATTGGAACTGTCTCAAGGTTCGGTTATGCAATCTTTTCGCGCGAGCCTCCAAGTTCTCGTTTTCTCGTTTCCGAATCGGATAGCACTCGAACCATCTGGGAGCCTCGGCCCTTTTTTAAAGCTGTGGGAAGGTAAAACTACTGTCAGAAACCTGGCAATTTTTTTTTTTTTTTTTTTTTTTTTTGGTCTACGTTGACGTGTATTCTGTACATCGATTGGAAGAAGAAATAAACTGTATGGAATACGCTAAAAAAAACTTTCTCATATCAAATTTAATCTGGGGGAGACCCCCAGACCCTCCGACCCCCTTTAATATTCTGGGGGAGACCCCAGACCCCCATTTAATATCCTAAGGTAGACCCCCAGACCCCCATTTAATATCCAGGGGGAGACCCCCAGACCCCCCTTTGATATTTTTATCCAGAGCCAAAGATCCATTTTTGAAATATTTAAATTTTTCCTTTTTTTGACCCATTTTCCGATTGATTTTAATTGAAACCATTTTTCATCCATAACTAACCTAAAAATAAAAATTTCAAAAAAACAAAAAACAAAAAATCCCTCTGGGGAATGTTAGAAGCAACATCACTGCAAAATTTGGATGCATATGGATCAATTTTTCAAAAGTTATGCTGAGTTTCACGTTTTATGGCTACGGACAGACAGACGGACGGACAGACGCTACAGAAAGTTTGTGCATTAACACCTCCAAGCCACATGTGGTTAAAGAGGTTAAGGGTTGTGTGGGGTTAAATGGATTTAAGGGCCTATTAGCCGTAACTACAAAATGATGGAATTTCCTTCTATAAGCACATGAAATATTGGCTGCATTCGCTGTCTAGTGTTTTCTAGCTTACAAAAGATTACAAAATAATTCAAGAAATGTACTCATCTAAACGAAACATTCAAATGTTTGTAAGTCCTGTTGAATGCGGTGGTTTAGTTGTGCGGCGGCGATTTTAGCGTCTAGTGAAGCGCGGGTTGTATGAAATGAAAGTGAGTTCCTGAGTTAATGAGCAGATTTTGAGAGTTGTCAATGTGCTCATCGTTATTTTCGACGAATTTTACGTTAGAATTTAATGCGTCTTATTGCTGTTGCAAAAGTACGCAACAGACCCATTGTTGTGTGTCGATATTTCCTCTCTCAAACCACATAGATGAAAATCGATTCCCAATAGAATTTCCAAATAATCAATATTTTTACATGAAATCAAATGGAACAGAAACGACAGGTTCCATAATCCTCTGTGCGACGTTTAGAGGACCGCTCTTCCAAATAATCGATATTTTTCTATGAAATCAAATGGAACAAAAACGACAGGTTCCATAATCCTCTGTGCGACGTTTAGAGGACCGCTCTTGAATCTAAAATAGTGATAATATCCCGCAAAAATTAGGTAAAACATCTAATTTTTTTGCGGTATCATGTGCACCAAATGCGGTCTCTGCAATTAAATTGTTGATTTGACCTCTTATAAACTTATATAACTCCTAGTCAATGGCATTGACAGGCTATACTCTTTGTGAGGGGGAGGGGGAGTTTAAAATCTCCTCTAAGTGCGACCCTGGGTTGGGTTTTTTTTTTTTACCTCAATGGTCAATGTGATAGAGTTATTCAAATTTAATACTTGATTGGTTCAATCACACGGTGATTACTGCAGGACACAGAAATTCACCGATGGCCTTGGGAAATTTTGTGCAAAAACACGATCCTAAACAAATGTCAACTCTTATTCAAAAAGAGAGCGAGTTATCAGCTTTTTCTTCAGAGGTTGTTTCAGATGTGAAGGTCGGGTCGACCTGTAATCTTCGTCTGTTTTGGTCGAAGAGTAAACGGTCAACGCAGATAAGGGATCGGAAACGCGGGCTGGCCTCTGATTGGCTGCAAGCGTGGTACCAAACTGTTTTAAGCCTTATGGAAATTAACACGGGGTTTTCGTTCCGGGACGTTTATTTCGAAACCTGTGCAAAAAATCGCCTCTAAACAGTTAATACGACCACCGCGTACTTGTAGATGACATCGTAACCACAAAATTATGTAATTTCCGTCTATAAACATGAAATATTGGCTGCATTTACGGCCTGGTTGTTTTTCTGGCTTATCAAAGATATAACAAAATAATACAAGAAATGTACGCATCGAAACGAAAAATTCAAATGTCAGTAAGTTCTGTTGATGTTTACACTGAGAGAATTATTTTTTTAATCCAAGGCCTATTTCGTTTGTGTTAAAGAAACTGCACAATGAAACACTGACTAAGGGGGGATTTCTTTAACCCAAGGAAAATGTCTGCTGCTGCAATTATTAAAAGATTCGTTGTTGTGACAGTGATTTTCTACTTCATGCAATCAGAACTTTACTTTGCGCATGGAAAACTGTCACAAGTAAACGCGTTTCTTTGTTTTGAAAGAAGTGATTTCTCTCAGTGTACGTAAACGTGAAATTATCAATTTTTAAGTGCACCGTGCATCATTTTATTATTTATGTCCGATATTATTGCCTTATATATTTTTCAGTGCAATATTTTTTCCGTGCGCATTTATTTGGAAAAAAAAATGTAAAATTTCAATTTCGCTCATTTTCATCCATTTCTGCTCTTGACGTCATGGCGTTAATCCATCCAAGCCGCCCCCCCCTCCGACCACGATGCTATGTGTTGTCTCTCGGAGGAGGAGGAAGAGGTTGCCTGGTTGCGGGCTGTTATCATCCCGGTCTCGATAGCGCGGTTTATTCAATTATTCATTTTGGCGAATGGCTACACTCAACAGCAATTAGGATGGGCTCGAGCCAAAGAAAGGGGGGGGGGACAAGGGGTGGAGGATGGTGTCGCGTTTCGCTTTATAGCCCCATACTCTCTCTCTCTCTCTCTCTCTCTCTCGCCCTCTCTCTCTCTCTTTCTCTCTCTTTCTCTCTCTCTCTCTCTCTCTCTATCTATCTATCTATCTATCTATCTTTCCCTCTTTCTATCTTTCCATCTCTCTCTCTCACCCTCTCACTCCGTTATTAGTGATCATCTATCTCTCTGCCTCTCTCACAATCCCCCTCCCTCTCCCAAAACCTCTCCCTCCGTTATTAGGTAGCATATTTCTCTCTCTCTCCCTCTCTCTTTCTCTCTCCCTCTCTCTTTCTCTCTCCCTCTCTTTTTCTTCCTCTCTCTCTTTCTTTCTCTCTCTTTCTTTCTCTCTTTCTTTCTCTCTATCTTCCTCTCTCTCTCTCTCTCTCTCTCTCTCTCTCTCTCTCTCTCACCCCCTCTCACTCTGTTATTAGTGATCACCTATCCCTCACCCTCTCTCACCCTCTCTCACCCTCTCTCACCCTCTCTCACCCTCTCTCACTCTCTCCCTCTCTCACAATCCCCCTCCCTCTCCCAAAGCCTCTCCCGCCGTTATTAGCGAACACCTCTCTCTCTCTTTTCTCTCTTCTCTTTTCTCTCTTCTCTCCCTCTCTCTCTCTCTCATCCTCTCTCACTCCCTCCGTTATTAGTAATCATCTATCTCACTCCCTCCCTCTCCCCCTCCATTACTAGCGATCATCTGAAGCCGTAATATAAAATATCTAATATAATATAATATAAGGATGATGATAATGGTGATTATCATCTCTAATACGATGCGCCAACAACTCTTGACGATATGGCTCTTCAATACTCTACTCGCGCTCGTTTCGTTATTAACACTTTGCTCCAGTAGCGCACCGAGAGTTTCTTCATCTCTCTCTTTTCTCCATTAAGAAACGTATGTTAGACAAGGATGGACAAGGGGATAAAACCCCCTCCTTCTGTCCTTTTCCTACTCATACATTCAAATGGGAAATGAGAGAGATGGAAGATATCCTGGTTGCGCCAGTGCTTTGCTCGTCTCCTTTTCGCTCCGCTTCGATCGCTATGATGCATCTCTTCCTTCCTCGTCAGGCGTTTAAGTCGCCTTAGTATAGCGAACGGACAGACGAACAGAGACGCATAGCTACGGATGAGCGGACGTGTTTTCGCGCGAATGCTTCTATAGAGAAAGAAAAAAGAACGTGCATTGATTCATTGATGACGTCATACCCGTAGTCCATCTGAATTTTATAAGCGTGAGTCGGAAATCGATCTCGTCATCGATTTCAATGTACAGAATGACGATCTTTCCATTTTTGATATCAAAAATGCCAAATTCGTCATAGTGTTCAAACTATAATGGATCGTCATTTAAGCATGGGGTCGTTGATGACCGACTTATTATGTTTTCTTCGGACCAAATTGCAGTAAAAGGTCAATTTACACAAAAACCAATTTCGGGATTGATCAGCTCGTATCATTTTGTTCGCTGGACCAATCACTTTCACATTATTTCATTTTTTTAACTCTACAAGATGGTGATTTTATGGTGGTGGCTCTACAAGCTACGCGAATGGAGTCGATCACCCTCAAGGGTTTTCATATCTTTATGCATCTGAGGCTCTTTCACTCGTGCATACCAACTCATGACTCTTAAACATGGGCAAAAAGGTGATGTCACCAAAACCCCCTTTGTGACTACTCTATCGATTCAGCGTGGCGAATGGAGTCGATCGCCCTCAAGGGTTCTCATATCTTTAGTATCTGAGGTTCTTTCACTCATACATGTCAACTCATGACTCTTAAACATGGGCAAAAAGGTGATGTCACCAAAACCCCCCTTGTGACCCCTCTATCGCTTCAGCTTGGCGAATGGAGTCGATCGCCCTCAAGGGTTCTCATATCTTTAGCATCTGAGGCCCTTTCACTCGTGCATGTCAACTCATGACTCTTAAACATGGGTAAAAAGGTGATGTCACCAAAACCCCCCTTGTGACCCCTCTATCGCTTCAGCTTGGCGAATGGAGTCGATCGCCCTCAAGGGTTCTCATATCTTTAGCATCTGAGGCCCTTTCACTCGTGCATGTCAACTCATGACTCTTAAACATGGGCAAAAAGGTGATGTCACCGAAACCCCCCTTGTGACCGTTCTATCGCTTCAGCTTGGCGAATGGAGTCGATCGCCCTCAAGGGTTCTCATATCTTTAGCATCTGAGGCCCTTTCACTCGTGCATGTCAACTCATGACTCTTAAACATGGGCAAAAAGGTGATGTCACCGAACCCCCCTTGTGACCCTTATATCGCTTCAGCTTGGCGAATGGAGTCGATCGCCCTCAAGGGTTCTCATATCTTTAGCATCTGAGGCCCTTTCACTCGTGCATGTCAACTCATGACTCTTAAACATGGGCAAAAAGGTGATGTCACCGAACCCCCCTTGTGACCCTTATATCGCTTCAGCTTGGCAAATGGAGTCGGTCGCTCTCAAGGGTTTTCATATCTTTCGCATCTGAGGCCCTTTCACTCGTGCCAAACAAACAGGTTTTGTCACAAAAATCCATTTTGTGACAATTTTTCCGTTTTTTCGGGGGTTGAAGGGAATCTGGAACAAATTTTTTTTTTCGAAAAAAACGAAATATTTTCGTGAATCGTTCGGCTGAAATAAAAATTTGGCTTGTGCGGCCGACCGAATTTCGAAAATTTGTATTTTTGGACCCACCTTAGTCTAAAGTGCACTTCCTTGAATTGATGTTCCACACAAGTTTAAATAAACGAATTATTCTAGATTGCACGTGTCGCCACTGTCTATCTCCACCAATAACTCAAAATATAACAAACTGTTCTCGATTTGTACCCCTTTTTCCGTTTAGGGGTTCATGTAAGTACTATCGACGAATGAAATACTGTCGGGAGATTTTCACGAGCTGAGTTTCGCCTTCAAGGTTCTAGTTCGGCCACTCTTCATACTCCTCACATCTTGCAGGTGAAAGGCCAGTGCGGGTGGGGTGGGAAAGCCGTTGCAGATCAGTCCCACACTCACACCCATCACTGAAAATGTGTGAAAATCTCGCGACAAACTTTAATTCGTCGATAGTATACATCGCAGCGTGAAAAGTGGAAAGTAACACTGTGTGTAAAAGTCGTGAGTGTCTATACTGTAGACGCACACAGTGTATACTGTGAGTGTAGTCTCGGTGTCATCGCAGACGGAGGGGGGAAAAAAAATGAAAATTAAAAAGTGATCAAGCTGTGAGCTAGGCCCATATTTTCACGACTACCAACCATCGCGACGCGACGCGACGACAGCGAAGCGCTGTATATAAAATTGCTTGCGCGTCGGTTAGCATGGCGTCGTCGCTTCGCTGCAAAATTAAGATTAATTGATTCACACCGCAGCCAAAGGAGAGGAATGCTGAAGGGGGGGGGGGTGTTTGTGCTTTCTCGGTGCAGAGCAAAGTTTTTTCGCCCGCTTTTTGCAAAGCTTCAACACTGTTCTGCCGCACCGCCAGCACCGCGCGCTATCCTAATATCCCAGAGAACTAATGAGAGGAAATTTACGAGTTTTCCCATTATTCACAATAATTATGTCAAGTCCCGCTATCAGTGTTGCCATCTGTGGCGTCGCGTGCAATTTGGCAACAATGTAGTCTATCCATTTAAACTCATGTAAAATATCGAATTCAGGGGGTGCACAGTGCACAAGGAAAATTCGATATATTTAATGAGTTCAAATAGAGCAGTTGCATTGTTGCCAAATGGCACGCGACGCCACTGGTTGCCATTCATGTCAGAAATCATCCGAATTTTATATTGAGTTACGGGTGTATACTGCACCAAAAAAATGAAAAAAAAAAGAAAAAAAATCACCAAAATCATCGTACACGAAAGAACGCAAAGATGGGGGGCTAAAAAAGCAGAGATTACTAAGCTAAAGAGCTATGGCAGAACTGCTCAAAACTGTTAATCGACTCCTACGAAGTATGCAAACTGGCATGCGATCTGGTGGACCGTATTTTGTAACTGCTGAGCAGTATAACCTTACTTCTAGTAATAACAACAGATATAGCAATTTTTACGAAAAATGGTCCACCAGGTGGTACGACGTATTTTATCGCGGCCTATTGAAGGCGTTTTTTATACGAAACGTCAATCAACGGTTTTCTAACATGGCGGGGATAGGACTTGCCGTGTCTCCTTAGCTTAGTAATCTCTGTAAAAAAGGCACGTGCTCGCTTCTCCTTCTGTATGTGAATTAGCCTAATTAGGTACATACAGGGTGTCCGAGAAATGAGTTCACACTTTTGCTGTGAGCGCCTGGTTGCTTGTAAAAATCTGAAAAATTCAGGAATAATCTATTACCCCTAAGCAACTTCAGAGAAAATATCGGGGGGCTCCCACCTCCCTTAAGGGGGGGCGTAGGCCCCAAAATTTACCCCGTGTTGCCAATATATCGCATATTTCAAATGGCAGGGGGTATTTTTTATTTCATCATTCAGAAGGGCTAAAAAAACTGAGTGATTTCGTTTTTTCAGATTTTCGGTAGCCCCTCTCAAAACAAAATGGCGGCCAAATAGCTACCCCATACTTTAGAGGCCCATAACTTCGGTTTGAATTAATATTTTTTCAAAAACTAAAAACTTTCTGAATCCTCAGAACGTCTTCTTTCCAATGATGTGCCACACTTTATCATTTGGTGGAAAAAAATGGGGCGCGGAGCCCCCCCAAAAATGTTTGAGTTTGGGGGGCTGTAGCTCAAAAAAGTCAAATGTAAAGGGGGGTCGTGTTGTACATCAATCGAACGGTCTTAAAAAAGGAAGAATTTGGCGCAAACCCGAAGTCGCTACGATGCGTCTATTCAAAATGGCGGCCATTTAACCATTTGGGGGTGGGCGACCGTTCCCCCCAAATAAAATCCCTCCATCGAGTGATACACCAATCGAAAGGCCTTGGAAAGAGAAAGAGAATGGCACAAACCGGACGTCAATACGATGCTTGTATCCAAAATGGCAGCCGGTCAAAGTTTTTTGGCTTATGACCCTGCAGGCCTATAGCCAAGAAACTTTGACCGGCTGCCATTTTGGATACAAGCATCGTATTGACGTCCGGTTTGTGCCATTCTCTTTCTCTTTCCAAGGCCTTTCGATTGGTGTATCACTCGATGGAGGGATTTTATTTGGGGGGGACGGTCCCCCACCCCCAAATGGTTAAATGGCCACCATTTTGAATAGACGCATCGTAGCGACTTCGGGTTTGCGCCGAATTCTTCCTTTTTTAAGATCTTTCGATTGATGTACAACACGACCCCCCTTTACATTTGACTTTTTTGAGCTACAGCCCCCCAAACTCAAACATTTTTGGGGGGGCTCCGCGCCCCATTTTTTTCCCACCAAATGATAAAGTGTGGCACATCATTGGAAAGAAGACGTTCTGAGGATTCAGAAAGTTTTTAGTTTTTGAAAAAATATTAATTCAAACCGAAGTTATGGGCCTCTAAAGTATGGGGTAGCTATTTGGCCGCCATTTTGTTTTGAGAGGGGCTACCGAAAATCTGAAAAAACGAAATCACTCAGTTTTTTTAGCCCTTTTGAATGATGAAATAAAAAATACCCCCTGCCATTTGAAATATGCGATATATTGGCAACACGGGGTAAATGTTGGGGCCTACGCCCCCCTTAAGGGGGGGTGGGAGCCCTCCGATATTTTCTCTGAAGTTGCTTAGGGGTAATAGATTATTCCTGAATTTTTCAGATTTTTACAATCAACCAGGCGCTCACAGCAAAAGTGTGAACTCATTTCTCGGACACCCTGTAGTGTATAATGCTTCACAGTGTCAAGCCTCTTTATCCTAAATGAATGCTCATTATCGGGTTGACTCTGAACTAGGGACTAATAATCATTTTTTATCTCTTCTGTTTCCAGGGTAGCAAATCAACTGTAGGAGGTCATCAACCGTACTACATGACCACTTCCTTCCCACCCGGATCTTCAACTCTTCCAAGAGGCGGGTCCCTCCTCAGGGCGTACTCCCCGGCTCTTCCTAAATCGTCTTCCGGTAAGAATTAATTCTTCCTTTCGCTACTTTACAATGGGTCTATTGAAAACGGTTCAACGAAATTACAAATGGGCGCCCGCAGCGTAGGGAAAGTGCCCCCCCCCCCTGAAATTTTAAATAGTCAAAATTTCACGTTAAAAAATGAAAGGAACGAAGGAAAGTAAAATACTAATCAAAGGAGTAACAGTTGACGAACTTCATTATTCGTTTCTTTTGTAATTTTAACTAATTTTTTGCAAGGAATAGTAGAATTAGAAAGGTCGTTTCAGAAGTGTAGGCTCGACTAGACCGAAAACCGATAATCTTTGGAGTTTTTCAACATTATTTCTCTTGTTATAAAATGAAAATTATTGGAAAAAATATTTAAGCGTTGGCTTCTCAAATGCTTTAAAATCAAAAGCTTAAAGGCGGAGGCAAGTTTCGTTTTAATTTGAAGGAACGAAAATCGAGAATTCGCAAAAGATTATGGTCTAGGTGCGCCTACACTTCTGAAACTAGCTCTACTTTTGCTCTACTAATATTATCATCTGTTGTCCCTGTATTCATTTTGAGACACATACAATGACTTAATATAATTGCATACTGTTTAGATGGGGGGGAAAAAAAAAATAAAAAAAAAAATAATCCCTTCACCCCCCCCGGGGGGGGGGGGGAGACCTTCCGTTGGGGTTCGACAATTTTGCTCCCCCCCCCTTTGGAAATTTTTCTGTGGGCGCCCATGAAATTACAAGATGGCTGTTGAATAAGCGGCTTACAATAGAGGGAGTCTCATCTAATCGCAGATCTCTTTGCCGATTGTTAGAAAAGTGATTCATCTTAGAGGAAGCTGCAAGGAAGATGCATCGTTTTTGAAGAATTGTGTTTTTTTTTTTTGTTCTTCTTCCAAATCCATATTTCTGCAAAAACGTCGTATTCTGCGACAGTTTTTCAATATCTTTTGAACGCAATTTTTTGCGATCTTTAACTTCATTAAAACGATTGCTCAAAACTTTTAATTACCAAAAAAGTTACTAGTGGTTTTTTGTTTTAACTTGGCAACACTGCTACTCAAATGGGAGCATTTTAGGACCCATGTTCATGAGCTCGTTATGAAGTGTCTTACTTTGTCCCAAAGAATCGATCCAGAGAGTTCGTCAGTTTAACCCTGGGATACTGTGCAACATGAAGTCCAGTCTTCAAGAATTTCCAAAAAAATTGACTTGCCGTTATGAAAATTAAACCATGTGAGACCAATTCATTCGATCCACTAGTATTTATATGTCTAAGCTTTGTGAGACTTCTCTTTTATAATTCAAAACCGAAAGGGCTAAGAATTAAGACGGGTGGCCGGGTAAAAGGTTCAGTGGCGTAGCGTGAAATTTGGCCACGTTGCACTGTGCCCATTTAAACCCATGTAAAAGGTCGAATGCAAAGGTGTTCATCGAACACCCTATAGTTCGATCTTTTTAATGGGTTTAAATAGACACAAAACAACGTTGCCAAATTGCACGCTATGCCACTGAAAGGGTTTTCTAAACATAATGTGTGCTCTTTTATCGGCGTTAGAATTAGAAATGTAATTATGATTTGTAAGAATGAGCACACCTCATGTTTAAGTCGTAAATCACCAATCAATAGCCAAGCAGCGTTATGCAAGCAACTGGTCCCTCTTACTGTAAAAAGTTTCTTCAAGCCAGGGGCGCCATTTCAGATTTTCCTTGGGGGGGGGGGGGGGGCAAGGCCCTCCAAAAATTTGGATGACTTTTTTTTTTTTTTTTTTTTTTGGCCGTGCATCTTAAAAAATCTACCCATCTCTCTGACTTGATTGGGGGGGCCTCCAAAAGTCTAATTTGGACGACCTTTTTTTTTTTTTTTGGTCGTGCATCTTAAAAAATCTACCCATCTCTCTAACTTGATTGGGGGGGGGGGGCCTCCAAAAGTCTAATTTGGACACCCTTTTTTTTTTTTTTTTTTTTTTTTTTTTTTTTTTTTTTTTTTTTGCTGTGCATCTTCAAAAAAATTTCTCTAACTTGATTTTTTGGCCACTTTGAAAATCCTTGGGGGGCAATTGCCCCCCCTGCCCTCCCCCAAATGGCGCCACTGCCTCAAGCTCTCCATCTCTCTGATCTCTGATTTTATTTTTCAAAGATACGTTTTCTTGTCTCCGAGCTCCTTCAATACGATACGTATGCAATATCTATGCGAGCATGTAGGTAAGGTTTCGTTGCCTTTTAATTCGAGGCGATTTCTGAGCAATTGTTTTTTCCTTTTGCAGATCGAATTCACGGAGGAGATCCTGGTTATATGTCAAGTCCAGAAAGAGGCGGTACCATCCCTCCGAGAGCCTACTCTGGGGCTTATGTACCATCAGCAGCTACCCAGTACGAGGACCCGTACTACGCTCAGTATAGTTCTAGGACCGGATCAATCACTCCCGTGATTGATGAAGAAACAAGGTTCTGCTCTATTTCTTTCTTCAAACATATTAAGAAATTATTAGTATGTAATAAATATATAGAGATAAATAAATTTTATCCAGAGAAGGGTGTCTAAAAAACAGTACAAGTGATTTCTGATTTCTGATTTTGCATTGATGGCAGGGCATTTCATAGGATAGGAGCATAATTAAAATTTTTAAACTTATTTAATTTATTTATTTAAGTTTTATTTATCAAATTATTAATTTTATTCATTAAATATTTAAATTAATTTATTTATTTAAATTTTTAATTTTGGTCAAACTGCAGGGGTGAGTGGATCTAGAACTCTCTTCTCAGAGTTGCGATTTGCGTTTGGGGGTCATTTCCTAGTAATGCATTGTTCTCACTGTATCTGATAGGTATTTTTTATCCATGTAATGTATTTTTTTGAGTTTTGGGAGGAGCCATTGCCCCTATGACCTTCCCTTGGTTTGGTTCCACCCCTCATTCAAAGTGGTTTCTGCAAGACTGCAAATAAAGTGCATTTCCGTAAATTTTTAAATAAATGTCTGGATTTTTCAGTGAGTAGTTGCATTTTCAGTGGAAAGCATCCAAAAAATGTTTGCCAAAAACACGAGACATAAACCCACAGAAAAGTTTGATTTTTTTCTTGGAATCACTGACTAAGCTATCACGAACCATTGGTGGTTTTCTTATCACCAGAATATAGCCGAATTACTTGATTTTTAAAATCTACGCGCAAGATAGATTTTAGCAAAAGATGCGATTAAAGTTTCTAATACGTTCTCCTCAAAATCTGGTTTCCACTTTTGTGTTGTTTTTGCGGCAAGGACCACAATAATTAAAGCATGAAGTATGAAAACCTTCTAATTTTCTGCATTTAATGGATGAAAAAAAATGTTAAGCAATCTTCTCTGTCTGTGTATTTATCTGTCTTTCTTCAAGTTTTTCCTTTTTCATGAACTTTGGCTGAGGGAAAGTTGTGATCCCTTTGGAAGCTCTGATAGTCAGTTAACCTCTTAAAACTGTATTCATTATTGCTAGCGTAAAATTGTTTCATTATCTATGCCATCTCATTGTTAATGTGACTTTTGTCTTTACTGGCAAAGAAAATTTATGCCAACCTGTATACAATGCTTTCGTAAAAAGTCATTACGAATTTGCAAATGCACATGAGTACCTATAGTTCATTCTTTTGTAATATAAGGCTTTAAAGTGTTTTGATTAGCCTCAACTTCTAAGGTTTCTTTTTTTTTTTTTTTTAAGTCTGAAATGCCACAACTGTTTGGTTTATTTTCTGTCCCACATTGATATGAGAAGCTATCTCTGGGCAAGGTTATAGATTAAAGAGGTATGCTCATCTGACTTGACGCCAAAAATTCAGTGGTGCGCAGTTCAAAATCACTGCAGGCAAGATGGCCGATAAAAGCAGAAAACTTATACTCTTTGCAGAAAACATTGGGCTGCCGTATGCAGGAAAGCAGAAAACAACCCAATGTTTTCTGCAAAGAGTATACGTTTTCTGCTTTTGTCGGCCATCTTGCCTGCAGTGATTTTGATCTGCGCGCCACTGAATTTGTGGCGCGAAGTCAGATGAGCATACCTCTTTAATCTATAACCTTGATCTCTAGGATAGTTTCAGAATCAAGTGTAACCTTCAAAGTTAATCTCCATAAACGCAACCAAAAATAGATCCCTTCAGTAACCTATGTTCAGCATTTTCTTCTTGTACTATTCGCTCATCAAAGTCCTTATCAATTGGCATGTTTCCTTATCAATTGGTCGTTAGTGAGTGTGACAATAACTGTTTTAGGTAATAACATTATTAACAATCCCAGTAACTTATTATTCTGGTGTGTATCGTTTCATAATGATTCCTTTGGTGAAGCTGAATATTCAGCGTTTATTTCTGATTTATGCCACAAGAACGCTTGCTACTGTTTGATGAATATCAAATTGTGGATCAAAAGATCAACAGTAGTTTATCTTTACGAAAACAGAGTGTTATTTTCACGATAATTATCACAAGAATGTTTCTGCAAAATATATCCTCCGTAATGTAAGTATCGCAAATCGATTCTTGTATCGAAATGTCAAATTCGATTTTTTTTTATAATTTTAGCTTTGTTTTCAAAGTTACTGATGAGATATTTTGCATTGAAATTCTTCAGGTGGTTGTCTAGTAACTGACTTCTGTTTTCTCGACCTTAAATTAATTTTGGCCCATAAATGGACATTAATTGAAAGGTAGCGCCCGACTGGCAGGAATCAGCGCTGAATATTGTAGATTCACCTTTTAATTTATTGGTACCTTCCTTCTAGAAATATTTCTTTGATCCTCCGGTTGTTTGGAATTGGGGGCCAATCAATATCAATACAATGCCTTACTAAAACATTCTGACCTTGTTTTTCGTTGTCTTTAAAAAAAAAAAAAAAATGGATTCACATGTTTACGGTATTACTGTATGAATTTTGCAGTGATACGGAACTGATGGATGAATCCTATAATTTATATGGTGTGAAACTTCCCACTGGACCGGTTCCGGCACGATCTCCTTTTCCCCCTCCTGCTCAAGTTGTGCCACCACCGTATGATACTAGGTAACGGAAAATCTCTTGCTTTTGTAGACTTTTATTTGATTTTTTTTGGTTTTGCTCGCTAAGTTTATCTATTTAATTATTGATTGATTTATTTTTTTTTTTAAATTTTGAACAATTGAAGCCCTAAAAAGGCTTTGACTTATTTAGGGTATTAAAACTAATTTTAAAGGTTAATATATAGTAAAATACCTAACTGAAATACATCAGCTTCTAAACAACAATTAACAAAATAAACAATTTACTAGCCATCCAAGAAAAAGTTCCTCTTCTGTAAAAGTTCATTCCAGTAATGAAAAGTTCTATTCATGAAACGTTACTTGTGGAATGTTTTTTTGGTGTGTGGCAAATTCTTTTTTTGCAAGGACCTAAAATATCAAGGGTCTCTTAGTTAAAGAAACTAAAAAAAAAGTCGGGAAAAGTCAGGAACTTTTTCTTTAATTTTGCATGATTGCATGACATCCTTCTAACTTTTTACAATGTTCAGGAGGTTTGAATCTTTGAAGGTTGACAAATCTAGTGAGTGAAGTTTTTTTCTATCACCAGCTAAAACTTAATTTTTTTATTTGTCTGGAACGAGTTACTCTCTGTTATTTTTGGTTGGTTCGGTCCAAAGTTTGTATTGTCGGTGAACTGACTATTTATAGATGTTGGCTTGTTCTGTTCCAATCTAGTAGATTACTTTAATATTGCTGGGTAACCGCAGTATAAAAGTACAGCATTCTATAGTGGTCCTTGGTGCTCCATTACGTTTCATTGGAAGTTCCATCATGCTCTGGTGAAAAATATTAGCCTTAAGAACTCCCTCAAAGAATTTAACGCTCCAAAAATTCAGCTCTTTTTGACCAAAACTTTGTGCATCTCCAATTTCAGAATTCGAGTAGAACATATGGAAAGACAATTAGCCAATCTCACGGGACTAGTACAAAAGGTTATGACTCAACAAACACCGACTCCCGCACCCAGAGAGTTACCTGCGCATTTACCGGCGCATCCTGGCAGCTTTCGTAGTGGTAATTATATTTTTGCTGCTCTTTGCTTATCCTGAAGACGTTGAATAGAAATTGACTTAGGAGTCAATACAAAATGTCTTTTGCTGAAAAGTCACCTTTTTCAAGCATTATTATTACCGGTTGGATAGGTTTTCTTTGTCTTGTAGCTATTGTATGCACATCAAAGAGTTTGAAGGGTTCCTTTAGGGAATGCCTTCTTGAAAGATGAACACCATCTCTGAGTGTTTAATGTGTTCGATAGAGACTCGATACAATCACAATACGAACCTTCGTAATCTCTCTCCAGGAGTTGACTGACATTTTTAATTTGCCAATTAACGACTGTTTATGAAACAGTATAACTGAAAAATAACAAGTCAAATTTTCTGCTGCAATCAAGAGGACAGAAATGGGAGGGAATTATTACAGCTATTTTTTTATCCAGTCATGAAAATAATTGAATCCAACTGCATCGATTTAATTATTTATTTTCTTATTTATTTTTCATTTTGTTTTAATCTGTCAAACCATGTAATAGGTGTGCACTGTGTACTGTGTAGTGAACACCAGAGACAAATAGAGACGGTGCACCAAATGGCTGCTGCAAAGGCTCACCTAATTCTTGTGGATTCAACAAAACCGCAGTCAATACCCCTCTGATTTAGAATCCCTGTATAAGATAAGAGTTGTGCCGTATCATGTTGTTGTATCATGTGTAAAGAAATTGATCATGGATCGCTCAAGAGGCAAAGTGCAAATGGTAGATGACGCTGTCGCCGCTTTTTAAAATATTTTAGGTTCTGATTCTAAACATTAAGGGTCGTTATCGCCAGCAAAAATATCCTCTCGGACAACATTTAAGGGGAGGGAAAATCAATAATAATGGGGCTCTTGCGAACTTTTGCTGCGCGGGATTGAAGAGTTGATTCTTGCATAAAAACCTGTAAAAATGACGATAAGTACATTAAAAAATCATGAACTTCACTCTCAGAATCGAGCCAAATGGTGGTTCGACGCAGGTGTCATGGAAGATTCCTATCTAAATTGAGACATACCTCCGTGTTTCCAAAGAGAAAGTGTCATATGAGATAAAAATCTCCCATGATACCTGCGTCGAACCGCCATTACGATCTTGCCATTTATGTAGTTATGTAGGTTTATTACTTAATTTTAAACTTTCTTAATGTGATTTTCGTGATTTCTGCTGGTTTTTACGTCAGTATGGACTTTTCATTTGCTCACAGCAAAAGTTTGTAGGAGCCCCATTACTGCAGTTGTGGTTCTGTAAATGTGTAAAATGAATGAGTGAAAAAAATAAACAGAACTTTTCGCGATTTGGATTTTGCCTCGCGGGGCTTATGTGAGAGCCTAATGGCCGATTTTAGCATAAATAAGCCTGTGTTTGACTCGGGGATGGAAGTAGGTGTCAGCCAATCAGGGTGTAGTCAACCTCGTGTCAGGCAGCTGACCCGGGTGACTTTTCTTGGTGTCAACAACGAGTCAGCTACCTGACTCGAGGTTTACCGTGAATGCTAAAATCGGCCCTTCATCTCTCAAACCTATCAGAAATGGATTCTGACATGACACAACTCTCATTATAGGGCCTCTATCCTGATTTAGCATGGTGCTGAATGGTGAATATTCTCCTCTTCATTTCCCAGCCCATCCCCGCTGTGTTCACGGAATGTCACCATTCAACACCAGGTTAAATCAGGGAGTTTGTTTATTGTTTTGTAAAATCCGCAAGCTTATAGAGTTCCTCAAATCTGTCCTATGAATTATTGCGTAGTTCACCCTCTCTATTTGTCTCTGGTGAATACCTGCAAAGTTTTAACAACTCAAACCACTGTCACGAGTATGACACATTAGTTCACAATTAACCTTTTGACCTGATTATTTGCTCGCTCACTGCTTAAGGGTCTTATCACACTTTTGTGTCATTGCATGTCTCTGGTTCTGTCTTTAAGTTTTTTTATTCGTAAAAAGTGTTAGAGGGCAGTCAAAGTTTTCATTCATTTTCAATCTGTTGCGCCATGTTTTTCATCAGTCATTGAAAGTAAAGCTCCACTGATGCTTATCATCGTGAGCATTCTAGAATCTAGAATTCTCTGTAGTATTGCACCAGTACAGAAAAGGTAATACATAGTATCCTGTGTTGTAGTATAACTATATACCTTGAAAATGATCGCTATTCATAATCTTTCCTGCACCGGTGCAATATTCCTGAGAATTCTAGAATGCTCCCATCTGCATTGTTTTATTAAAAACGAGTTGTAGTTTTGATAGTATCACACCGCCTTTTCTGTTAAAATTTCTGTTTGTAAATTTGAGAGCTATGAAGAAGTCAATACAAATCAAAATTACTTCTTTTATAATCAGAATAACTGGTAATTATGCAAACAGTTTTCAACCATGGAGATGTTTCAAACTGAATCTAAATCCAAATGGTTCTAATAAACATATTCACTGATTTCACTCAGTGACACGATTTCAGTATTTACTAAGAACTAAACCCCTGTTACAGGTGCAAAGTTGTCTATAAGTACCTAGTGAGCGCTGATCAGTAGCGCACCGAGAGTTTCTTCATCCCTCTCTTTTCTCCATTAAGAAACGTATATTAGACAAGGATGGACAAGGGGATAAAACCCCCTCCTTCTGTCCTTTCCCTACTCATACATTCAAATGGGAAATGAGAGAGATGGAAGATATCCTGGTTGCGCCAGTGCAACGATAGTTTCTTCATCTCTCTCTTTTTTCCATTAAGGAACGTATGTTAGACAAGGATGGACAAGGGGATAAAACCCCCTCCTTCTGTCCTTTTCCTACTCATACATTCAAATGGGAAATGAGAGAAATGGAAGATATCCTGGTTGCGCCAGTGGCGCTGATTGGTTCTCACCCATCACAAGATTCAGTTTACTGCAAAGATTTGCTTCACGTATCAATCAGCGCTCACTTTTTGCAAACCTCTCTGTTGGTGTGGCAGGGACTTTTCTGGTGAAAAGTCAATTATTTTGAAGAAAACGGAGTTTTGTTGAAGGATAATGATCAAATTTGTTCAGATAGAGTTCCTACGTGAAGTGTTGTGAAGAGCTACACCATGTGGAGCGTTTAGTCTCAAAACCAGCAATATCCACTTTCCTTGATTTTTGGAAAACCGCAAAAAACTGTGGCTCCTCAATCCTACGTTGAAACTTTTCTAGAGTTGTTCCTTAACTGACATAAACACGGTAAATGCAATGTCACTCTCTTGACTCATTCGACTAATGGTTCGGCTAATAATCTATTAATCATCCTGATTTCTGATGAATCAAGACTTTTCTGCAAAACTTTAAATGTTTCATTATTTGTTTTTGAACTCACACTTTCTCACAAATCATCTCACACCAGGAGCTGAGTGTGCAATGAGTCTGTGTCATAATTTTAAGAGAATTGAGATGATTAGCAGACTGCAATCCATAAATAAACCTAAACTTGTGTGTGAAAGGATTAGGTTGCAATGGTTATCAAACGCTATTGTTTTTAATGTTTTTTGTCATCACTCTCCATTTATGGGGACATGTTTAGGATGGAGTCTTATGGAATTTTGAACAAAATTGTCATGCACATGAAACCATTGAGAAAAATGTTCTTGATTGATCATTATGCAAGTTTCACCGCCAACTAGTAAAGAAACGCGCAACTTTTGCATTTGTTTTCAATATCCCTGAAATCTAGAAAAGTGCATTCAGACTCATTACATACGAACCCACTCACACGTTCTCTCCAATTCATCCCTTTAATCCACATTTTCTGTCCTTAATGGAGCTGTTGAAAACTTTTGCGACAGGCTTTTTAATAGTTGATTATTTGGTAAAACCCTGTAAAAATGATGTGATAAGAGCTCTAAAAAACCATGATATCCACTCCCAAACTCATAAAATGCTTTCAAATGTGAGAGTGTAATGGCGGTGTTTACCGCCTAAATCTTGTGGCAATTTCATGCTTCTTCTTCCTCTTTTTGTGTGGTGTTGCGAGAACACCTTGTAAAGATGGAGCTTATTGAATCATGGGGAAACCCAATGTAGAAGACGGTAATCATTGCCATTACCGTCTCGCGCTTGAAAGCTTTTTATGAGTTTGGGAGTGGATTTCATGATTTTGTAGTGCGCTTATTGTCATTTTTATCGGGTTAAACCTCTCAATCAACTACTAACCCTTTCTGTCACGAATTATGAAAGAAGTGTCACTGTATTCTGAAACCTATACCATTAAATTGAACGAACTTTTCTCATATGATTTCATGTGTGAGTCAATTTTTCCGAATTTCCGTAAGGATCCATGTAAAATGGTCGTCCATTACAATGGACACTGTGACGGAAAGGGTCAATAAGTCTGTCGCAAAATTTTGCAACAGTTCCATTGAGCTTTTGGTACTTCAGCTTTTGATGAATGTTCCAAATCAAAAACGAAAGGTTGAAAGATTACTTTACGGAGCTAAATATTAATTTTTTTCACAAATTTGAGGTGCCCGAAAAGCACTAGATTTTAAGGTGGTTTTACTAATTGTATTGTTTTTTTTTTATTAGCTTCAGAAGAATATGATAAACATTCGAGCTCTGGTCCCGTCACTAGTATGCCAGGTGTGTAATTGCCTTTGATTCCCTATTCATTTCAACAGAGCTGTTATCAGGAATTTGTCTCTCTCTTTCTCTCTCTCTCTTTAACCATTTTAATGCATGTGTTAGAAAGGCGTAGAGGGAGGCCAGAGGGGCTATCATGATACTTCAGCCGCTTTCTTTATCCTTTTCTAACACGTGAGTTTAAATAGATGAAGAGCTGAAGACAAATTACTTGAAACTAGACTTGAAACAACCCTGCATTTCAAGCAAAGACGTGATTTTTAGTTTTCCATCAAGATATTGAGGGGGAAAAAAAGTTGGAAACAATAGACTTACAATAACTTAATTCTTTTGAACTATCTTTCGAATAAAAGTGCTGTGCGGTGGTAAGCTTTTGCTTGAAGAGGGAATTTTTTTTTGTTAATGTCGGTAGGGTGTATTTTTAGACAAAACTGTCTCAATTTGATGAAAAGGGCTTGGAGTTGCGATTACATGCTTTGTCTTTTTCGGGTAATTTGGATAAGAAAAGGTGTGTATTTGCTTTTCATTGGAACATTAGCGCATCTTCGTTATTTCATGAATTTTTCAAGCCATCAACCAAAAAAATCGGTTGAGAATGAGAAGCTGACGGTCTTAAGTTTTAGTAAATCTTTCTGAGGTAATATGAAGCTCTCCAAGTTTTTCAGTGTTTTTTTAGAGCTTGTTTCAGAAGTTTAGGCGGAGCTCACTGATAATCTATGGCAAATTTTCAATTTTCATTCCTTCAAACTCAAAAGAAAATTTGCCTGCAACTTTGACCTTTTCATTTTATAGCGTCTTTCCAAGGCTCAAATTCATTTTCATACATTTTTATTTTGTATTATGAGAAATCACGGAAACGTTCTGATGAACATCGTTGAGCTCTGCCCTAACTTCTGAAACGAGCTCTACCAATCCATCCAAGCTCTAAAGTATGAAAGCGAGTGTTTAAAGCTGTACCCTAGCACTATTCTGCACTATTAAAATAAAAAAAAACAAAAACAAAAACAACAAAAAAACGAAGAAACTACTACTTTGTATTAATATCTCATTCTCTCTGCAGAATACTTTGCTTTAAATATTTTTGTCTGCTGCCACTATAGCACAGTCTTGCTTTTTAAGCAAAACTTTATTTTCAATTGAATGAATTTCGAGTGAGCAGACACAGTTGCTAGATTTAGCAAAAAAAATGTCACATTTAACAAAATTTTCATTAATAATTTGAACAATTTTCTTCTCAATTTGGCACCACTGAAATGGGGCTGACATCTGATGGTGATTCCACGGTAACAGCGCACTTGGCTGACGCTGACAAGTTTCCGAGAAATTGTTCTTTTAAAACGTTTCCTCAAAGGCGGAAAGATGAAAAAATATTTCTGAATAAGGCGTTGCTTTTTACAAATTTTGTTTTATTTTATTTGTCAAAATTTGGTACATAGGAACAGTGAAATTGTTATTGTACGTGCCACAGAAAAATACAGAAATACAGAAATATTTATTCGGTAGATAGCTTTAAACTTTTTAATGATGCAATCTTAATGATTTTTTTTTTTGGCATCAACAAAGCGTTCAGTTACCATGAAATCACTGTTAAGGCCCCTTATTTAAAGAAAGAGGAAAATGCGTTGTTTACAATAAACGGGATGTGATGGAAATATTTCCATCTTTGAAAAACATTCTGTGCCAGGTTTCCTTTTCTATGTGTATCCCTGTTATTGTCATGTGTTCATTAGAGTGCATGTCTTTATTTTACTGAGTTGATTTAAGTTTGAAAGAAGACTTCTTTTGTCAGCCAATGTTTTACAAGAATTGCGTTAGATCATCTTTTAGGGACTTTCCTCTTTCAGGGTGTTTAGCAATCAGAAAAACCGAGAAAACTGGGAAAAATTAGGGAATGTTTTTTTCCATCTACGAATTCAGTTGTAAATTGCCTTAATTTGGTAAAAATTATGTTTCATGCATTAGTTGTGCGCGTTTTGAGAATTGTGTGACTTCACGACGATATGACTGGTGGGTTTTATTCCACGATAAATCCCCTGTTACATTTTGAAGTTGCTCATTTTTGCATGAAACCTAAAACAATGTCAGTTTTCAGAACTGGAGATTAATTTGGAAGGGGCCCATTTTTGACCGATATGAAGTTTTTTTTCCTTGTTTGAATTTGCAAAAAATGAACAGTGTAACTGGTGTTAAACATTTTTAATGGGAAGACCCTAGCGTATATTTTGGCCGTGTCAGTCTGTCTCTCAGAATTCAGACAAAAATGTCTGTTTTTGATTAACCACTGCAATCAATAGGGCAATTCTCTGTTAACTTTGTTATTTCTTTTTCGTTTTGGAGGTTTTACCTGTTTAACGGAGATTTTTTTTCCACTTTACCAGGGAACATTCTTTGGCCCATATTTATGAGTACAGATAATTTTCCTGCAGTGTTTTCACACACATGTGATAATTTTAAAAAGAATATACTGGCACAAACAGACATAATATGTATGCATGATAAAAATGTCATGCTTGTCGTGTCTTTCGGTCATGTTTGTCCCTTTTTGGCACTGTTCTGCCTGCCTGGGCCTGAGTATGCTATTTAAAATTATCTTAGGCATCAGAGCTTTGCAAAAGTGGTATTTGCGCTCAAATATACCATTAGAAAATATTTTCCTTGTAAGGCAGAAAAAAAAAACAAACAAAAAAACATGAGATTCACACACAGAACAAATGTGATTATACTTTTGTACATTTTGTCTACCTATGCCTGGCAATGTTGTTTAAAATTACTCCCATATGGTTATGTTTAAAATTAGCAAGATTAAAAAGGTCTCGCAGAAAAAAAAATTCCAAGAAACAGGGAAAAATCCGAGCGGCAAAAAAACTTTTAAGTTAACAGGAAATTGCACTATAGTGTCCTCAATCCAGAAATTTTTTATCCTATAATCATTCGAGAGTATTGAAAAATTTCAAAAAGTGAAAATTGCCAGACACCCTGTCTCTCCTTCTGTAAATATAAACCACCCTCTGTTAGTGTACCCTACTGATTCATTTTTAAATGGATTTTGTTGTGTGTTGCTGTTTCTTTTTAGATGAAACGTATGTTCGAACGGACTTTAAACCTCCAAAATTAGGGAAAGGTAGACATCTCTTGATTTCTTTTTCTTCCTCCTCGTAAATGTCTTTAATGTTTAAAGGCCTTAACGCTCATTTATCGCTTATTGTTCTGTCAGCATTTTTATCAGTTTTAGCCTCTCATACTCCATGCGGTTTTCATTTACAGTGGAGCTCTCCTATAACGAGAGCTTGAAAAATTTCCTGTGTCAAAATGTTTAAAACGGTTGTTTACTGTTCTAACCCTCATAGGAGTACTGGTCATTACACCTAGTTTCAAATGTGTAAAGTGCTTTTAGGATAAGTCAAGTTTTTGGCATTTTAAATTGAAACCAAAGATAAAACGCAAAATGTAATAACGTCAGTACCTGCAAACTTTTTTTTAAGCCCAAAACGAGCAAAATTGGTTTGAAATTAAATCTATAAATTATGAAATTCATTTCACCAAAAGCTTAGTGAGTGAGATTTAGTGCGAGTGATACTTTGTCTATCTGTCTCACTCTCACTCATTGAGGCTTTGTACATGTTCTTATTCCATAACTTCCGGCTTTATTTAAGTTGTACTTTCAGTATAAATTCGTCAATTCTCTGCCAAAAACTGTTGACTTTTTGAGCAGCGCGATGTGGTGTCCATGGTTTGAACTAATCGACCCTGGAATGATCTGAATTGCCAATGGGGCTCTTGCAAACTTTTGCCATAGGGGATTGAAGAGTTGATTTTTGCATAAAAACCTGTAAAAATGACGATGAGTACACTGAAAATTCACAATATTCACTCTCAGAATCGGGCTTAATGGCAGAGAGACGCAGGTATCATGGGAGATTCCTATCTATTTTGAGACATATCTCTGTGTTTCTGTAGAGAAAATGACATAATAGACAGGAATCTCCCGAGATACCTGGGTTGAACCGCCACTACGATCTTTCCGTTATAGCAGTTATGTGAGTTTATTACTGAATTTTAGACTTTCTTAGTGTGATTTTTGTGATTTTCGCTGGTTATTACATCAGATTAAACCATTTATTAGCATCTAGCAAAAGTTTGCAAGAGCCCCATTGTTGGCAATATTTGTAAGACCCTTTTATAACAAAAGTAAAGTAAACAATACAGAACCGCAATTTTGTTGTTTCTGGGCTCCACTGTAGTTCATTTATCATTTTTATGCTTCATCCGCTTTTTTAAAACTAGATTTAAAGGTAGATGGAAATGTAAGTTTATAAGTTAGGAAGTAAAGTTGGTAGGTAATCAAAAGACATGGCGAAGTAAAGTTTGCCCAGGGAGCCTATGATTCCTCAAATTTTGTAGTTTCCTCAAAAAAAATTTCTGATGCTTTTCAAAATTTTTTTGAATTCTTTTCAGGAAAACAAGAGTTTTTGGTTGAAATGGATTAATTGAAACATTTAGAATATCCGACCTGTTTATTAATGCTTTATACCAATTTCATAAAGATTTAAAGAGCTAATGGTTAAATAATTTTGTTAGCGTGTATAGACGGTTTTAATGATGATTTGGTGATGAGCGTTCCAAACAAAGACAAACTGTCTCTCTCGCTCTCACGAAACCAATGTAATTTTGATAATAATATGTTGTAAAACATGGCCCGGGAAACGAAGTTCGAAAGTATGTAGAAAGAGATGGGTGTACGTAGGGGCCACGGGAGAGTGAGTAAGATAGTTTGGAATGCTATGCAAGTTTTGTCACAACCAATAGTGTTGCAACGAAGTGGCAACGGTGTCATCTTATGTTAGATACAACTTCAATCAATGGTTGTTCCTTTCCTAACCCAGAGGACTTTTATCTTGTCTTATTATAAATGATATTTCGAACGTATTTGTCATTAAATAATGTTTCATTCTCCATTATTCTTCGTGAATTCTAATTCTAATTTCTAATTGTTTCTTGGTGAAACAAATGGTGACCGATGAGTGCTTAGTTGTGATTGATGGCTAACCGTTGATTTTGCACTAAAACCGTCTATAGTGACCTTAAGTTTAGAAAATCGGTTTACTAAAAGTTAAAGTTTCACGCAAAGTTAAATTTACATTTCTCGTGGTCACAATACAAAGCTAAGGTTAAAGAGCCGAATGCAAGATTGCAGTCGCTCTACAGTTTATTCAGCTATGTGACACGGGCCTTTGGACTAGGCACTGTCCACCCAGTTCCACCTTGTTCACTGAAATATATCTTCCTAATTTAAAAAAAAAAAAAAAAAAAAAATAAGTAACGCTACGCGGATCAAAAGAATGGGGTTAATCGATTTTGGTTATCTCGCCTTGTGTTGTCTAAAAGAGAGGAAATAGCCTGCCTAGTATTTTTCTCTTATTCTGTCACTCAACACTCTAATGTTTTTAATCACTTGAACACCTCTGCAAATCAGTATTTCTTTCAGTTCCATGCTTCTTTGACTTTTTTATCCCATGTATGATTTTTATCCTTCAGTCACTTTTCATCTCTACTCGTTCAAATTCAACTATTTTTGTCGGCGCTCAAACCTTATCCTTTTGTGTATCGCTTGCATGTCCTCGTGCTGATTAGATTAAAAGCTTTTCTGTTCAGCTGTTTCCTTTTGCTCTTGCAAAATTGTCTGCACTTTCCTGTATTTCGTTTATCAATCCAATTGCTTTGGCACTTTGTTCATCAAAAGTGGCGTACGCAAGGAAGGGACTCGAGTCTCCTCCCCCTTCATCTCAATTCAAAAATTTTCGTGTTTTTTTTTCTGAGTTCAGTTGGATGAGCTTAAAAGAATTAGAAGACTCTTACCCTTATTCTTAGAATGACTTCAGTTTAAGATTAACCACCCCCCCTCTCCATTCCACTGCGATTCCATACCATCGAGATAGACTTACACTGAAAAAACGAAGTTTCGGTACAACCACAGCAGCTTTTTAAAATAGCTTTACGAAGCAAAAGTTCTAGCTCTACCGGAGAAAATTGCGGTAGTACCGAAGCACTACCTCGGTAGAGCAACAGCCTTTTTTCTTGCTTTTGCTCTACCGCAGTAATGCTTCAGTACTACCGCAACTTTCTCCGATAGAGCTAGAACTTTTGCTTTGCGAAGCTATTTTAAAAAGCTGCTGCGGTAGTACTGAAACTTTGTTTTTTCCGTGTACAACATGTATCAACCACTGTAGCTCGCCGATCTCATGGCGACTATTTTCATCCGAATGCCCCTGCTTTTGAAGACTCTTTAGTCTTTCCTCTGATTTGGGCCTTCAAGCGGTTTTTTTTTTCAAGCCCTCTCAAATCGAAATCTTGCCTACGCCACTGCCTTGCAATTATCAAGTTATGACCAACCTATTCATCACCTAGATGCCATCAATTTTTTGAGCAGGGTTGTGAGAATTCCTCTCGTAAATCTTCACTGAATTATGGATTTTTTTTTTTTTTTTTTTTTTTTTTACAAATCCCTTCTCTTGTTTCAAATTACATAGATTCCTTGTTCTAATTTTCATTACTTTGGAACTACAATTCTGCTGTGAACCGAGGAAAGAAACTAAATTTCTGCGCAATTATAGACCTTAGCTCAAGTAGAGCCCTGAGTTCACAGATTGCATTAGCATGAATCTGAATGAAATTAATTTCTATTATTAATTAAAATATATGAATGAATAATGTATCAAGCATGAAAATGAAATTACAAAGCTCTGCAAAGTTACTATTCTTACTTCAATTTAGAATCTTTGCCGTCTTCATTTTGCAGATGGCAATCTTAGAATTTAGAAACCTGATAATTCTATTTGATTTTGGTCATTTTCAGTTTTGAGTTTTTTAACTTTCACAATGGAGCTCTTGCTAACTTTTGCTATTATCAATTGAATAGTTAACTCTCGGGTAAAATCCAGCGAAAATTACTGTGAGTTGGTACGCTAAAAAACTACAAAATTCACTCACAGACTGACATTATAGTTTAGGGCACGCAAGTACCATTCCTGTTTAACCCATTTATGCCTAGTGGAGCGAAAACGCACCAAAAAACACGGTGTTTTTTATACATTAATTCCCAAATGATATTGTATGTGGCTAGAGGTGCGTTTTCACACCAAGCGTTTTTTGCTATAAAAATGCATGGGGGGAAAAAAAAAAAATTGTGTTTTCGGGACCAAAATGGACTAACTTTGAAAATTTCACGAAAATCTGAGACCTAAAATAGTTCTGGGCACATATGGGTTAATTTGAGGCTTTCCTCTGTGTGTTTTTAAAGAGAGATTGACAAATTTGATAGGAATCCCCTGTGACACATGTGTAGCCCTCCTCCCTTCCATTTAAGAGCAAAGATGGCGGAGCTACGCCGGTATCTCAGGAGACTCCTGTCTAATTTGTCACTCTCTCTATTGGAAAACTCAGAGGAAAGCCTCAAATCAGATTGAAGTCTCCCATGGTTCTTGCGTAGCTCCGTCATTATGCCTTAAGGTGATTCCAGGCGAAACTTTTCCAGATTTCAATTCAGTAGATAGCGCCACTAGTCGCTTTTTGGAAAAGTCGTGTTTTTGGCGTTTTAAACAGAAATCATAGATAAAACTCAAAATCCAATAACGTCAGCACCTACAAATTTTTTTTTTTTGGATTTTTTGAGCCCAAAATGAACATAATTGCTTTAAAATTGAAGCTGTGAATTATGAAATTCAATTTGCCATAAGCTTAGTGAATGAGAGTGAGCGCGAGTGATGATACGTTTATCTGCCTCACTCGCACTCGTTGCGGCTTACGGGAAGTTTCGTATTTCATAATTTCCGGCTTCATTTTTGAGTGTTTCAGCCTGAAAATTTCAGGGTATCTTCCTGAAGTATGCTCGCAGGTGCTGACGTTCCTCAAATTTGTGTTTTTAGTGTGAATTCATTAAATTTAGCCAAAAACTGTTGACTTTTTGAGCAGCGCGACGTGGTGTCCACAGTTGGAACTAATCGACCCTGGAATCATTCTTAAACTTCAAAGTCATTTTGTGAGTATGAGTGAATTTCATGAATTGTGAATGAGCTCATTTTAATTTTTGCTCGCTTTTACTCAAGATTTAATTATTTAATCGATAATAGAGAAAGTGTTGAACAAATCCATTATCTCAAATCAGAATCAAGGGTTCCGATTTCAAATTTGAGGATTTACTTGTGTCCGATACTTGCTCCTCTGTCCAAGTCCAGGTGAATAGGTTGTTTCTGAAACTATTAAGCATTCATTTATTTTATTTTGCTTTCTATGCTTTACTAACTCTCTTTCATCACAGCCTATAACTCTTCATTCTGTCTTATTCTCAGATAAATCTGTGTCTTTCGAGAAATCGGTTTCGTTTAGCGACGAGCCTCCGGATATGAACTCTCCGAAGCAACACTCGCCTCAACATGGAGGTAATTGTATTTTCCTCTGGATGCATGCTTGACTTTCTTTTGTTTTCTTGTTTGAGCCTGATTTAAACCAGAGACGGACAATTTATTGGTCTCTTCTGCTCTTTCCTTTTTTTTCTAATCCCGCCAGAATCATAGGCAGATACAGGACTTTGTCTATCTCTTTCCATTTGAACACATGTGTTAGAAAAAGATACAAGAGGGGGCCATCATATGACTTTAGTCCCTATCTCCGTCTTTTTTTAATGCATGCATTTAAATGGGAGAAGAGAGAGACAAACAATTATGGTCTCTTTTCGCTCTTTCATTTTTTCTAATCCCGTCAGAATTATAGGCAGATACAGGAATTTGTCCATCTTATCCCATTTGAACACATGTGTTAGAAAATGAAAAAAGAGGGGGTCATCACATGATTCTAGTCCCTATCTCCGTCTTTTTTTAATGCATGCATTTAAATGAGAGAAGAGAGAGACAAACAATTATGGTCTCTTTTCGCTCTTTCATTTTTTCTAATCCCGGTCGAATTATAGGTAGTTACAGGAATTTGTCCATCTTGTCCCATTTGAACACATGTGTTAGAAAATGAAAAAAGAGGGGGCCATCACATGATTTTAGTCTCTATCTCCGTCTTTTCTCAATTCACGCATTCTATCACGGGAAGAGAGAGAGACAGAAAAACTCCTTTATTCACCTATGGTCTGAATAGAGGCATCTAACCAAAACTTTGTTGTGACCCATGTCACACCCAAAGTGACATCGATATTCACAAGCCAATAAAACGGAAGGCAATTAAAATTGGTATGAGCTGGTTGAAGCTAGCATTTCTTGAAATTTTTCTGCTTAAAAGCACTGTAAAATCGACTAATTTGGGAGAGTGAGATCTTTAGGGGAAAACTTCTCTTTTTTACTGTATTTAGAAACTATTTGTACAAACCCAATAGATAGGTCGCAAGCTACTGCCCTAAACATTTGGAATAATTCTTACGTTGGGAGCGTCAAAAACTTTTCAGACCTCAACTTATGAAGGAAAGTCTTTAAAAAGCTGGGCTGTATCAGGGGCTTGTGTATTGAAGCTAATAATAATATTTAATACTAGTATTTAATAAGGCTTACCTATCTTTTTCTGGGGAAAAAAACTGTCCAAAGTTACCCAGTTTCACAGCACGACAACACTTTCTCTACAATCTTTTGAATGCTGCAGGCTTCTTTACATCTTACATTTTTTTTGGAGAACGTCATTATTCACCAGCTTAGTGCTCATGGCACTCAGTGATCTCAAACGAACGCCAATTTTTATTTTTGCTAAACGCATTTATTGAGTTTGCAAGTGGATTTTAAGACTTTTCAATGCTTTGGATGCAATTTTCATGCAATTTAATGATGGAATTGCCCTCCTCAATGTTGCAGCAAAAGTTTGCAACGGATCCATTGACTCAAAAGATACTCATGCTTGTGTGTGGTCGTAAATGCTCGAGATCACAAACTTTTCTTTACGCTCTTTTTCCGTTCACAGAAACACAGTTACACATTATATATACAGCCCTGACTGTAATTACCTAATCGATTCAGTTCTCAATGCATGCTGTTTGTACCTTGAACTCTTTCTTTCCACCTTTATTTGTATGTACTATTTTGACTGTGATTAATGTGCCTGAACCATTGACTAATGTAATTAAATTAATATTTTTGAATCAATTTTATTTTACTTGAACCTATATTCTTCCATGTCTGTTCCTTCTTTCGATCCTGCAGTGGACACCAAACCAACTAAATCTGCCATCAAGTCTTCTACTTTGCCCCGAATGTCTTCCCAAGGTAAATGCTCTGCCTCTTCTTAACTTTCTCTGTTGCCAACTGAACTTTGCACCCCTGTCAGTTATTTTCTGGGTGTGAGGGAATTCTCTGGCTCTTGGAAAATTCGTCCTCGAAAAAATGTCCAAATAAATATGTCCGAACCGTTAAAGTCAAAGAAAATTTGGTCCTGCTACAAAAATGTCCAGTACTTTTTTTTGTCTAACGTGAAAACAGATCCACATCAATTTCGTCCAACATTAAATAAAGTCCAACACAGAACTTTTCCGACTCAAAAAAACGTTTACTACAATTTTTGTTCAACGTATAAAAAAGTTAGTAATAGACTTGTCCAACTATTCAAGTAATTTAATGCTGAGCTGATTATATCTTATTTTTATCTTAATATTTATCACATGTTCATTGATTGCCAGAAGCGATTATCATTCATATCCAGGTATCATAATTTTATCCAGCGGGCGGATCATTTACTTAATCATTAAACCGATCGTGAAGATTGTTTATGAGTGATTCTATTGGTCGAAATTTGTGAAACTTGGCCGTTGCTATGGTAAGCATTGTTGAGAGCCCTGTTAGTTAAAGGTTATTCATGATTAACCTTTAAAGAGCGGGCTCTATAACAATGGTTACCTTAGCAACAGTTAAGTTTTTCAATTTTTGACCAATAGAATCACGCGTACACAGTCTTAACGATTGGTGTAGTGCTGAAGTAAGTGATTCGCCCGCTGGTACTAGCAGTCAATTGAAAATCGGGGCTCAACAAGGCATTATTAATTTTTGGTAATTTTATTATTTTTATTCGGCCCAGAAACTCTAAACTAATAGAACTTATCTGTGCGATTATTGACTTTCAGCATCTTCCGACAAAATAAAGTTGTGGACTTAACATACTTGGGACTAAAATTTTTTTAGAACATTATGTCATCTGGACTAACAATTTTGTTGGACATTAAATTATTTGGACGTAAAATGACTGGACATTTTTGAACCTGGACAAAAAATAACATTGGTCGTAAAATGCTTCAGACATTATTTTACTGTGAACAGTTCTTCATAGTCGACATATTTTCCTATTCGACTATGTTTCCTTGGACATTATTTCTGCCCACCAATCTTCCATATTGTTTCCGGAAGGAGTCGACCGCTTGAATAAAGTCAAAAGTTAAGGTGGAGGTCATTCTGTCATGACGAAATGTCTATGGTCACTCCGCCTGTTTTGACTCTTAAATCATTTTATAATTCCAACGATTTATTAAATGTACCACCTGTTATTGCAGAATTTGCTGAAAACTATGATTTCTCAGTTATGAAAACTCGTTTTTCAGTCTAACGCAAATTTATCTTTAAATAGTTTAAATAATCATTAATTGAAGTTTAACCTCCTTCTTTATTGCCACTAATTCATGGATTATTAATTTGATTGTTGCAGAGAGAGATAGATTAAAACCTGCCCCACCCCCGAAACCTGTGTCCATATCGCCTGGTCAATATGAAGGAAGAAACGTGTATAGAGGTAAGATAATTTTAGTTGAAATCGTGCTGTGCTTCTATGAAAATTCAGAAAACTTTACTGTGCAATGAGGGCAGGATGAAGATTCTTAGATGCTTTGAAGTTACCGGAATTCTAAGGTCCTCTAGTAAGGTGATTCCAGGAACGATTAGTGCGATCGTGGACACCTCGTTTGCGCTGCTCAAAAAGTCAACAGATTTTGGCTAAATTTGATGAATTTACGCAAAAAATACAAATTTGAGAAACAAGTATGTGGTCGGGAAGTGTTTGATCAACGCTTCTTTTTTGGCCTTGAATATTATCAGTCCTTCCCTCAAATTTTGAGGAAAATGAAAATTTGGCCAGTCGCTATTGGAATACCATGCCCATATCCTTTTTCATTTGAGATATTCTATTATGTGATGGGAAAGAAGTAGTTTAGCTAATAAATTGTTCATTGCGCAAAAGAAAATCTTAAGAATAATATTCAATCTATCTTACAACCACACTTGTGAAGATTTGTTCTCCCAACACATGCTATTTCTCTACCATCTGTATATATCTATGAAATTATTACATTCTGTGTGTTTAATAACCTTATCAAGCCAACAGATCTACTACCTTCACATCTCTATTATAGTAGACATCGTAACATTGATAATGAGAAAGTAAGACTTGAAATTTCCAAATCAATTATTAAATATTCAAGTATACAAATCTTTAAGCGCTGCCAAAAGAATTGAAGGGTTTGTTTTGGGAGAACGAAATCAATCTTTTCATCACTAAATCAGAGCAATACCTGCTAAAGAAACCTTACTGCTCTCTACAAGAATTTTTAACCTGATTCATAAGAATATTTATTTATTATTGTTCACACTATTGTATTTCGACATGTACCATTGTCACTAAATTGTGGCCTTAATGTATTCATAAATAAAATATTATTATTATTACCATACCGTAGCAGACAACGATTTTCAATCTACATCTTGACTCATCTTAATTTAAGGGCTTTCAACGAGTATGTGGTCAGTGGGTGTCGGATGAACTGTTCTTGTTTGGTGGCCTAGTATAAAAATGGATATAGGTATTCTCACTCGCACTGGCTAAGATTATGGAAAATTTCCCTTTCAATAACATGGCTTTAATTCTCAACCAATTTTTTTATTTTGGGCTCAAAAAATCCGTAGAAAAATCACAAAAGACTCACATTAATTCGCCACCCGTTCAAAGCTGTCATGGAAACTTTGTCATGAATGTTGATAAGGACATGTGTACCATAAAAAATAATAGATTTGCGTAGTGAGTCTAGAATACTGATTTCAACGGCTGAGTGGCGATTAGTTGAAATTTTCAGGTGTCCAATCACAGATTGACTTCAATTTTTTCTCTCAAATATTTCATTGATGATTTATAAATTTGTTTCTGTTCACAGATTTGCAGCTAACGCCAGAGATGTACAATCAATTACGAGGTTTCCAGAAAAAGGTGAAGGATTTGAAATCGGAGGTTAGGAATCTACGAAGAATGTCTCAAGCTCAAGCACACACTATTCGAGAAACAATCAAAGATGCAAATATTAAAATTAGGTGAGTGACCCCCATCGACCTACTTTGACATGATACCACGTCACGCATGCACTGTGCAAGATCAACTTTGGTGTGTCATCGAACGGCAAAATTTTAAAAGAATTTAAAAAAAAAATAAGAAAAAAGAAAACAAATAAAATACTAGGTCAAAATTGAATGGTTACATTTTTAGACATTCGGAAGAAAAAGCAGAAGAGTTTTTGAGGGAAGGAGATCAAGAAACTTTAGTCATCAGACCAGGGAGTTGCTTCATTAATTTTTTAAAAAAGAATAAGAAAAAAATTAAAAACCGACATTTTTATATTACAAACGCAGAAATCTCTTCCAGTTGAGACAGTTTCATTTGTAAAGTAACCCAACAGCTTTGATTTCTTTCAAAATTTCCTGATTTCAATGATGCGTTGCCTTTTGTACGCCATGTGGTGTTGTCAACATCTTCAGTTTCGTTTCATTCTTATGTCTGACTAACAAGTAAATTTTCGTTTTTTTTTTTTCAGAGCAATGTTAGTGAATGATTCAGTTTGGACGGTCGGAAGTGACACCGAGAGGTTACGAATATCACGCGAAGAGGATCTATACAAGCAAGAAATGATTCATCTAGAAACAGATTTAACGTATGTTGGATTCATTTAAACTTTTTGCATGTTTCAATCTTTTCCTTTTGAATATTATTTGAGAAGTTTTGTGATTTTTTTTTTTTTACCCCCGTTGTTCTGTTGTCAAAGCAGCAGCCTGTGTGGATGTATTTTTTTTTTTTACAAGTATGAGCACTCATCTACATTGGCTTCTTATTGATACTCATACTTATGTACTATCTAATAATTTTTTTCTTTTAAATATATTTTAATAATTTTAGCTAATGTTTTCTGCTTTCGGCAGTCAAGTATTTGACTAAGTCCTAAATACTTTCCTACTTCTTTCATGTTTATTTGGTGGGATTAAATGTCTCGTCCTTTAAGAAATTAACTTAAAATCAATCAGAATATCTTCCTTTGTTTGAGTCTTCTAGTCATCGTTTTCTCATCAAGCAATTATCTGCAAATAGACAAATTTAATGATTTTCTTTGATTACGTATATCTTGAATGGTTCTTTTTACTGTCGTTTTGAATGCAAAGTGTTACCTACATACCTGCATTTTTTGTGTCTCTCAGGCAAAATTACGAATTGATTCATTGAAATGCATCTGAGTCGTAATTTGCTCTCTTCAAGATTAAAAAAATGGAAGCTGTTGTATTATCTTGATGAGTCATAAATGCAGCTATGTCTACTGAATGCTTCTGGCTAACTTTTCGTCAGTGGGACAATCCCAGCCTCAACAACTGCCGGAGTTGTTGAGTGGGGCTTTAAGGGAACTTTTCCATTCAAAGGCTTCAGTAATGTCCCTGACACTATTGGCTTATGTGAGCGTTTAATTTTTTTTGTGACAGTCGTTCTGAAGAATTATTAATCCTTTTTTTTTTTTTACAGAGAATTGGAAGGCACCGTAGAGGAACTCAGAGGCAATGTAATTAATCGGAAAACAAGGGTCAACATGTCTGATGTTGAGAATATGGCTCTCATTCTTAGTAAATCAAGGTATGATACCTTTTTTTAACCCTTTGTTGCCCAAGGTTACCTCTCAGTCTCGTCAGGTTCTGTGACTGCCATGGGTGATATAGTCGTGGATTTCCAATGTAAATTGATGTGCATATTGATTTTTTGCATTTTCCATTCAATTCCGTGTAAAATTGGTGGTTTGTAAGTACCCTCGGTCAATAAAGGGTTAAACCTTTTTCAAACTCTCCGTTCAGGGTGTCAACGCTTGGTGCGGTGTTCCTCTTGTCCTCTTCCCTTACTGTAAGGTGTCTTTGTGGGTATCCCCATTCCTCATTGCTATTCCTGTTTGTATTTTCAGTCCAGTTGTTTGCTGTGAAACACCATCAGAACAAACATATGGTTTGTGATGCTGGAATTTATTGCTACAAATATTAACCTTTTTCAAATCATCTGTGTCATTTTCTCATAAATTTTATATCTCTACTAAATTCTTATCTTTGTTTTGAAAAAGGTGCTTAAAAAATGTATCAATTAGACAGTTGTTGTAATCGATTATATCCAAATGAAAACTCCTCTGGCTCTAAATTAAAGCTGGTTCAATGTTATGTTTGGTGAGGGAATTTTGAAACAAAAATTACAGCTACAAAACAGAAATATTTAAGCTCTGTGCTGATCAAGCTATTCAAATATGTCTATAGGTCATTAGATTCAGTAAAGAAACACTTAGCTCTGTGACAAGGTTTTGAAAAAAAAATATTTCAGTTAAATAAAAAAGCACCAACCATTTATAGCAAGTTGATCAGTTATCAAATTATGGCTCCAATCAAAACTTCAAACGTCACAAAGACAGGGCTTTTGTTCCTTCCTCAATCAATCCTAGTACTGAGTTCTTTACGAATAACAACTTGAAGTAATTATATTCTATCTTTTGTTTCAGTAAAACGGTAGCAGATTTGAAGTTACGGTTTCCTGGTTTACAGGATGCTATGAAATCCTTGCTCAATCAAGAAATGGATAAAGTAGTTTGTGAAGAAAAGTAATAATTTTTATCCTCCTTTTTTTTTTTTTTTTTTTTTTTCAATTTTAATTTTTCATGTTCTTGTTTTTTGGAAAAACAAGAAGTTTTAAGTTAGTGGGGTAGTTGTAAGGGTCTGGAATGTTGTGTTTTTTATAAAGAAAAGGAAAGCACGCGATGAGCTGAGGACAAAGATGCATTTGATCTCTAATTAAGTCCCATAGCTCTGAAGATGAGATTTTGGCTCAAAATACATTGTTTTACACGGGCATTCCGCATAGTGACGTTACTACGCACAAGATTTTTCACAACTTTACTCGTGTATTACTCCAAAACCAGGACACTTAGGAAAAAACCGAAAACCTCTCTTCTCTTTTCACTTTAATGGCCTTCCAAAGGAGCCTAAGCACTCGTGCACTAGTATCAATGTGCTGTAGATTTTGTTATTTTTTCTGTTCAGTTAAACACTAAGTTACATTTTCAGTTTCATGTCACTTTTTTCATTTTCAATTGTAGTCTTACATACCCAGACAGGTAGAGCTCATTAGGATTCAAGTTTTCATTTTTCTCTCTTCTGTTTTTAACATAATTAATTCTGAATTTCAGGTTTTTAAAAGAGGAACCAGAACGGTTGGAAAGTGCTCTAAGGCGTTGTAAAAAACTTACAGGCACCCTTGTTACGCTCAAAAGGTGAGGTCCTCACTTTTAATGGATGAATTTGTTCGTTTGCCTTATTGTTTTTTTTGTTTTGCCTTTTTATTGTTTCTGATTAGAATGTAATAAGCAATTTTGACTACTTAGTTTTTAAAAGATTGTTAATTATTCAATCTCATTAAATCGCACCAAAAAAAAAAAAAAAAAAAAAAAAAAAAAAAAAAAAAAAAAAAAAAATATTGTAAGTAAATGATTGCTGTTTTTCCTCCGCAAACAACCATTTTGATTTTTTTAGTTTTTTTTTTTTTTTTATTTTGTATTTTACGATTTTGTTTTATTTCAGTATGAGTCAAGTTACATAGATGCAGAAGGAGTTAAAATGTATAAAAAATTAAAATTAAATTACTAATTAATTATAATTTATAATCCGAAAGCACACCAGTCCTTGTGTGCTTTTGGATACTTCCTTTCCACAGGGTGTTACGCTTGGTGTGGTTTCCCTTTGGTTCTTTTAATTTACTGTGAGGGTTCCATGGTAATTATTAGGGAGGACGAAGATACCTGTCCAAGGTATGCAATATGCAACGCACAGATTCCTATTCAACAAGTGTAATAGATGTGTTGTGTGTTGCATACCCTGGCCAAGTATCTTTGTCCTCGCTAGTACCTCTGTTCTTTCCTATTCCCTTTTTGTATTCTCAGTCCAGTCGTTCAATTTGAAATACAAGCATAACAAACATATGGTTTGAGCAGCTGGACTTTACTACCACTACTAATTTTGGTTTTCAAGGGCTTGTCCCATTTAAATATAATAATTAAATAAATAAAAAAAATTATGCAAAAAAAGAAGTGGAGATTCTTTGTCCGCACACTTCGGAAATGATCCAGATCGGTTAAGTCCCTGGAAAAGAAATGAGGAATTCTTGATAAATTAAGGTTAGGAAGGAGGCAGTGAAATTATTGTTCACGAATCTGCCAACAATTCACTCGTTCTTTAAGCAATCCACAAGTTGTAAAGTAGGTAACTGAGTTTTGTGGTTTTTCCTTTAATTTGTTAACTTTTTTCCCCACTTGAAATCTTACCCCTGAATCCCCATAAGCTCTGTGTGTTTGCCTTTTGTGAAATTTCTTCATTCTCAGTTCTTTATGTTTGACAAACTCACAAGTATCATTTCAGAACTTCGTTTCCTTTTCTTGTTTATAGATTAGCTTCAGTACAAGAACAAAGACTCCCCGATACCAAGTTGTCACCCACGCTGGACGAAACTCCTCCCACTACGCCAACCTCTAGTAAAGTAAGTTAGCTCTTGTTTAATTTCTATCGTTTCTGCCAAATCATTCCTCATTGTTTTTTACTTATTTATTCATTTTATTTTCATAGTTTTTTTTTTGTTTGTTTTGTTTTTTTTTTTTCCAAGTTTTCATCCTGTTTTTTTTTTTTTTTTTTTTTAATTAGTCGTGTTTTTAAGCCGAGTTCATTTTTAGGTGTGCGTGTGTGTTTTGAGTATGAAAGGCTTTTTTATTTTTTTAGTTCAACTGTTTTATAATTCATTCTTTTTGGATTATGATATTTTAAGACATTTATCACTAGTTATTTAAGTTGAATGGTAAACCATAGAGTAATCATCCATGTGTGTGCATTTAAGTAGTTGACAAATTATGCTAGCAGGCAGAGCTGCCGTTTTGCGTATAATTAATGGTATTTTTCAATTCACCGATGATTCCACCGGTTGAGCAAAGATTACACAGTTCAGTTCAGTGCATGACAGTACTGCACAAAAATATTCACACATGTAATCTTTTCTCAACCGGTGGAGTCGTCGATGAGACGATGACTTTAAAAAACTTGCGGGTATTTTAATTGATTAACGACGTTTCCACCGATTGAGAAAAGATTATAGATCAGAAGATTTTCGTGCAGTACCGTCATACACTGATCTAAACTTTGTAATCTTTTCTCAATTGGTGGAATCATTGGTGAATTGAAAAATTTCAACGCAAAACAGCAGCTCTGCTAGCAGGAGCTTGCCAAGGTTTCCGGAGAAGGGGGTAAGATTGCAATTTTGCCGCCTTCTGTGAATTTCCGCCCATCAAAATTATGACGTTGATTCCTTCCTTTTTGCTTGTTCACCTTGATATTGCCGGCCCTGGATAGTGGCCGCCCAGGGCAAGGGTACTGACATGCCCCCCCCCCCTCCCCTCGGCAAGCCCCTGTACTCTAGATATAGGCATTCAAACTTAATTTTACCGTCGCCCTTTTTAAACATTGTGCGTTGTCAATCAAAAGGTTTTTGATAGAAACATGATTTCTTTTCTAAAAATTAGACTTCTTGCCATCAGGAATATGAAACATGCTTTTCAGTCGGCTATTGAAAACAGAAGACCAAGTTTTAGGTAATCATGTAACAAATATCTCTGCAAAATATCTTGTCATTAATAATAGAGTGGGCCGAAATCCGTTTTTTTCTGAATTTCGAAACGTAATAGCGCGGAAAAGACGGTACTAGTGATCAGAAACAAGAAAATAACAAGTTTTTTGAATTTGGTCAATGCCTGACCATCGCGCAATGAGCTTGAAATTTCGATATTTTGGCCAAAATTGACGATTTTCTACGAAAATCGCTAGTTTTCAGATCCTTTAAGTATGGATTCAAACCGTTCAAATATGACAAATAATGGCTCAACATAGCTCCAAATCGACCTTAGATGTAGTTTGAATGCTTGAGAGCCCCCAAATGTGATGGGAGGAGGTCCCAATTGGAGGGGACAAAACGTCTATTTTGATGCGTTTCGAAGATCGGTTAGCTAAAGGTTCGTGCCTCAAGGAAAGCGACTAAAATGAATGTTTTTTTATGACGAATGTTTGATTTTGCAGCTCTTGGCTCGTTTGACCGTAGAAAAATATGCTAGATGGATAAAACGACTCACAGCAAAAAGGTGGCTGCAAATACCAGCTCCACCGGCCACTCAACCCAACCAACCATGCGACTACGTTTTGAGTAGCTTCGGTGGCTAGCTTAACGCAGTGCTCAACTGATTGGGTGACGTGACACGGGAAACTTAAGACATCTCACTCCAGAATAGCCTCTGAGTCCTTAAGTTTTCAAGTAAATTCAGTACGAACCTTTCTTAAGGTGACTCCATGTCACGTGACCAAGGGGATCGATTTGTCAATCGATTAGTTATCAATCACCGGATTTTATGGAGTTTTATTTTGTAAAGCGAGGATCGTCGGCACCTGTCATCGGTAGATCTGACAAAGATATTTGCAATTTTTGGATGCTCGAATTCTCAAAATAAGGACGAAATTATGAAAATTCGCACAATCGCTGTGCTCGATCTCTCGTCGCACTACGATAATGAGAAGTCCCATAATTAATCTACCTACAGGTGCTGACGATTCCCTTTTTACACAAGAACTCCATAAAACCTGGTAAATGACCATCAATTGATCGACTAATCGACCATCTTGGTCATGTGACACGAAATCACCTTAAAATTGGTGGGGAAAAGATCTTTTCTGTTCCCAATAAATAATCTGCGTGTCGTCAGTAGCGTTAAAATTCAATTTAGGGACATTAAATTACCGAATATTGTTTTTTTTTCTGAATAAAAATGCTCCCTTGCATGTAAAATTCTTTCGAGTGCAATGGACCTTATTTCTGCTCGCTAATCAAAGGGCACTGCATGACAGTAGCAAATTTTCCGAGTGGGCAAAAAATGAAGTCTTTTGTAAACCAGGGATAACGACGACAAGTAAATCACTTCGTAAATACTTTATTGTACTTCGTTTTGCGTTGAACAGATGTCTCGGTCCGTCGATGTTCAAGCAGTTTTGTTTCTGCAAACCACTGTGGAATAAAAGATTTTATGTGCAACAGGAGCATTCTCATTCTAGAGAATAACAATGTTCGGAAATTCACAGTCCCTAAATTAAATTTTAACGCTACTGACTACACACAGCTGATCAATAGGGAACGTAAAATATATTTTCTCTTCCAATTTCAAGGAAAGATGGTACTAAATTTATCTGCCAACTTAATAATTATCAGGCTATCCCATCAGAGTGGGATGTCTTGAGTTTCCCGTGGCCCACCCCTATCAGTTGAGCGCTGCGTAAAGCTAGTTACACCAACGCCGCCCAAAAAGAAGTCCCGGCTTTAAAAACAGAGACGGTTCAGTTCGGGATACCTTGAAATCTAGAGATGAGATGCCTGTTTTTAATAATAAACCTCTATATTCTTTTAAAAAAAAAAATGTTAGTTATTTGGCTGTCCTATTGGTTTTTATGAAATTTAACATCATTTAATAAAAGCTGGGTTTGTCTCTGGCACCACAGCCGTAGCCAGGGTATTGCCTTTCTCCCTCCTAGCCCATTTGAATGCATCTCTTAGAAAGGGATGGTTATATAGCTGGTGGAGATCGTATTTTCAGCCACCTTCTCGCGGTGAGCTCTGAGTCGTTTTATCCTTCTAGCATATTTTTCTACGGTCAAACGAGCCAAGAGCTGCAAAATCAAACATTCGTCATAAAAAAACATTCATTTTAGTCGCTTTCCTTGAGGCACGAACCTTTAGCTAACCGATCTTCGAAACGCATCAAAATAGACGTTTTGTCCCCTCCAATTGGGACCTCCTCCCATCACATTTGGGGGCTCTCAAGCATTCAAACTACATCTAAGGTCGATTTGGAGCTATGTTGAGCCATTATTTGTCATATTTGAACGGTTTGAATCCATACTTAAAGGATCTGAAAACTAGCGATTTTCGTAGAAAATCGTCAATTTTGGCCAAAATATCGAAATTTCAAGCTCATTGCGCGATGGTCAGGCATTGACCAAATTCAAAAAACTTGTTATTTTCTTGTTTCTGATCACTAGTACCGTCTTTTCCGCGCTATTACGTTTCGAAATTCAGAAAAAATCGGATTTCGGCCCACTCTAATTAATAATTTAAAAATTAAGCTGATAGTACAAAAAAAACAGAATATCATATTTATTTCATTACAAGAATCGATTTGCGTTATTCTGTTTTTTTTTAGCCTTATTTTTGAAGTCATTGGTAGGATATTTTGCATAGACATTAGACATTTTTTTTGATGATTATCTAGTACCTGACACCATTGTTTTAAAGATGAATTTATATTAAAGGGACCTACTTGATTTAGGCGTTGCTTTTTTCAATGGACTTCAATATTAGCATAAAAGTGGACCTAGTGCAAAGAATTTCTTGAAACTTCCAAACTTTCCTCCTCTACGTTAAGTTTTGTTCCTGAAAATATCAAGCAACTTTATTCATCAGATATTTTTTAAGGGAATTAAAATGTTGAGATTAAATGGCAACGTCAGAATACTAATTGTAATAGGTCTGCTCAGTATAAATCTGTCCTGTTACTTTTGTCGTGGAATTTGACATTCATGGAATTGTAGTGCTTTGGTGGTAGAAATTGGAACAAAACTCTGAAGATTCATCTTAAATCAATATAAAGTTTATGGATTCTCTGTCGAATCTGGCTCAAAGGCCAATCCAGAAATTTGTCCTTCTCTCTCTTTGCCTGTTTGTTTATGTTTGTGAAAAAAATATGGAGGGAGGTACTTTCAAGTGACTTTCAAGAGACTTGCATTCCTATCTCTGTCCTTTTGTAACACATGCATTCAAATGGGCAAATAGAAAGAAAAACAAGTTTCCGGATCCGCCTCTGATTCCCCTCTTTCTCTCTCCTTTATTTTTTCTGATTGGCTCCGTCTCATTTTCTGCTGGAACTTTTCTTGGTGACAAACACTATTTAGATACACTTTTTTTTTTCATCAATGTGCTCCGGAGATACTGAAATTACATAGTACATTCTTTATCAGTGTTTTCTTGTGTTCTGCTCATCGAATGTTGAACGAGTGCTAGAAATTCCTATCAGCGGCAGTCAATTAAATCTAAGATTGTGATTTTTGAATTCTTTTTCTTATCAAACTGAAAAGTATTGCAGCTTTACCATTTTTTCTTTTAAATTACAAAATTAACAATTTTTTTTTGTAGAATAGCAAGTATTTTTGTTCAAGTAGAATCTGACGCGTAGGCGTAGTCAGAAATTTTACAAATTGACTTTTTCATTGATTCCTTTGTGAAAAATTACGCTCTTTCGATCGGTGATGTAAAAAATGCCAAATTCTCAATAGACGGTTTTAGTGCGAAGTCAAAGGTTAGCCAACAACCACATCAATGCACTCATTGGTGGCAATCGGTTGTGATAAAACTCTCACGCCGTTCCAAACAGGGCCGGATTTACCCCTCTCAGCGCTCTAGGCCAACAGTTTTTCAGCGCCCCTTCGGCCTCCCCGAATTCCCGCTTGGCCAGACTTCCTACCCCCCCCCCCCCCCACTACTGCATTTTTTTGTTCTGTCACGACCCTTATAGCCCATCGCATCGAGACGCCGCTCTACACAACTACACAAGAGAACCAAAAATGGAACAAAAACAGTAAATTTTGAAAGACATGGTTACATTTCCTCACATTCATTCAGTGTTGCCAGATCGAGGGTAAAAAGCCGTATCGTCCCCATTTAAATCAAAATAAAGCGTACGGCTTTTTCACCCCCAATCTGGCGACGCTGCATTCATTTACAGCATTTTCTTTCTAGATTTTTTGCGTGAGTAGTCGTTAATCACTTCATCGTAGTCAATGTTCCTCGTGAGGCGCTGCTCTATAGCTAAAGCAACCAATCGTTCTTGACCCATTGTTGCCTTAAGGTAATTTAAAACGCGTCTTAATGTAGAAAAGGAACGTTCGCCGGTGCAAGTTTGAAGACGCGGCAGATAGGATCATTCAGATGGCTTTTTCCACATTCGGGTAAATTTCCAGCAGATCGTTTTGGTGAAGGAACTCACTCATTTCGTAAGAACTTAAAAATTCACTGGTTTTCGGTGTCGGTGTTCGTTGTTCTGCCAGAAATATCTTCAAATGTAAGCACTCGTTGACTAACGACGCTTCAAGATCTTCAGGGTACGAACTAACTATATAGACTTAGAGCTTTATCTGAAATATACGCAGAATCACAAACGACGATCTCCTCAAAAAATCCAAAAAGAGAATGCAGATGCTCGTATTTGGATGCGTGTTCCCTCAGTTCATAAGTACTTAGAGAATCAATAATAATAATGAAGGTGTTTACACGAAAATTTTCCCTTCCAGGGAAAGAAACTTCTGTCTCTCTGGACTCTCCGGCTGCCAAAATTCGCCTTCTTTTTCAAGACACCCCGACTTCTCTTTCGCGGCGCCCCTCGGACTGCGGCGCCCCTAGGCCCGGGCCTAGTTCGTCTTATGGGAAATCCGGCCCTGGTTCCAAACTGTTTCACTCACTCTGAAATTCGTATACAGGGTCTTGTTTTATGACATATTATTATCAAAATCGCGTTTAAATGCCTGGAGGAATTCATTTCAGCCCAAAAATTTCACGAAAGATGTCTCTATGTACGGTTTTTGAAATTAGAGTGAGATGGCAGTACATGGGGTAACCCAAGAAAAAGAGGGGATGAGAGCAAGAGAGACAAACTATCTTTGTCTGGAACGCTCATCACCGGCTGCCGCCATTACTAAAACCCTCTATAGTGTTCAAGTTTTAACGGAAAACATTTAGGCGTCAATCATTAAAGCCAAGGAGTCAGTTAATTTCATGTTTGTTCTCCTGAGAAGTTCAAAAATTGACTTATGCCTATGATGGACAATGATATAAGGCTAAAGTTGGCAAGGCTATTTCAACAAAATCTTCAGGTAGTTTTTCAATTTTCAGTTTCTATTAGGATGGGGTTGCCCATAGCATTTTAGATTTGACTAAGTGAACAATTTTGCCACGCAACTGAATTTTTTTTTTTTTTTTTTAATAGGATAACTAAGTCCTAAGTAGTTATAATATTAATTCAACTTGTTCTTTAAACTACTATGTATTAATTTTTTTAACCTAAGTTTTTCTTAATTTAAACTACTATAATGATAGACTTAGTTTATGTATGTGTTACAGGACAAACCCGATTTTAGGCCAAACTAGTTTAGCTTAGGCCCAGCAGGCTTGGCCTGGAGAATTTCAGTTTGTCCTGCATATCATCAGTTTGGCCTGAACATTTTTAGGCCAAACTACTTTGGCCTGAACATAATAAGTTTAGCTTAAACATTTTTAGGCCGAACTGGTTGGGTCTAGGACAAACTGTTTTAGCCTAAAAATCGTTAGGCTAGACCAATTGGATTATATTTTGCTGCTGCAGATGAGTAAATTAGGCGAATGATTGAACTGGGTACGGAGGGGAAACTGTATTTGAGAAAAATTTTAAATTCAAGTTAAAATCAGCTAAAAACAGTAAAAATGAACGAAAAAAGCTAAGTACGCATTATTCGAAGGTTTTGGGTTTCATTCCGATTCCAACGCTGAGTTTTTTTCATATTAATTTTTTCCTTTATTGTCATACACCGAGAGAAATCACTTCTTTAAAAACAAGGAAACACGTTTACTTGGGACAGTTTTCCTTATGAGAAGTAAAAATTGATTGCATGAAGAAGAATCACTGTCACAACAAGGAATATTTTACTTGTAGCAGCAGAAATTTTCCTTGGGTTAAAGGAATTTTCCCCTAGTCAATATTTCACTGTGCAGTTTCTTCAACACAAACGAAATACACCTTGGATTAAAAAAATAATTCTCTCATTGTCAGTGTAAGAACATGCAAACTTTATGCGAAACTACTTTGTCCTAGGCCCAACTAGTTTGTCCTGCACCGTCACTTCCACCTGAACTAGTTTGTCCTGCACATAATCAGTTTGGCCTGCACTTTATCAGTTTGGCCTGGAGAATTTTAGGTCAAACAGGTTTGGCCTGGAGAATTTCAGGCCGAACTAGTTTGTCCTGGGCAAAACTAGTTTTGCCTGTTCCGCTCAGGCCAAACCAATTTGGCCTAGGCTAAACTAGTTTGGCCTAAAATCAGGTTTGTCCTGTAACATATATACCTAAAAATCATTGAATGATATAAACTATGCACCTAAGTTTTTATACTTGTTATTCTACTAAAATTTGTTTTCTTTTTTTAGTTTAAATGAATGGCAGTGTATTAATATTTTTTTCAGTTTAAGCTTTTTTGCTGTCTCTTTCTAACTGAAAATAGTGAGGAGAGAAACTAGAACTGTGTTGAAAAATTGTGTTTTTCAAAATGGTCACATGACTTCCAAAACGTGGAGAAAAACGACGTGTGGTCGTGCCAAAAAAGGTTTTTTTTTTTATCTTCTCTTTTTAAATAGTTTTTTTTTTTTTTATTATTACTATTTTTCTCTCATTTTTGCCAATAGATTAAAGTTTAATGACCCCTAAAAATCGGATGTACTTATTGTGAGGACTATGCAAAATTGCTCCCAACAATTTTCTGCGAGCAACAATACTTTTTGCTGCTTAGTTCAAAACTTTGTTTCTTAGAAATTTTTCCGCAGGATAGATTAGGTTAGGTGAGCTTTTGCCTACTGTCCTTCCATTAAAAAAGTTTTCTCTCGTTCCCTTACTTTGAGGTTAATTTTTCTTTTTCCTTCTTTTTTCCTTTTAAATTTTTTATGATTGTATCATTTTTATGCATTGTATGTAAGTATTAGGATGTTTAAAAAAAAACAGTGTTATATTTTACTTGCTCTCTAGCGTTTTCCTCTTACCTCTGGTACTTCTGATGAAGAAAGAAACAATTCAAACAATTTCGAAGTGAGAAAGTTTGCCGATAGAGCTTTAACCTGACTTTGTCAACCTAATAGATTAGGTATTCCAAAAAATTTACAATTTCAGCGATGATTTCTGAATGCGTCCAGTTATCGAGCTGTTCTCCAAACTCCTCCATTTTCCATGCCCTTTCCGCATCGTAAGACAAGACGAGGTTAGATAATTTTTTAAATTGACCCTGAGGTACCCAAAGTGCGCTTTGAAGGCCTCCAGATCAATCCCAAAGCATCATCAAATCTTGACTTGTAATATCTTGTTTGTAAGGGCATGGAAAATGAAGCAATTTGGCGGGGAGAAAAGTTTAATATCTGGACTCCTCTAATGTAAGAGTTTTTGCCAAAATTGTAATTTTTGTGTACTTTTCCATAAGATTAACATGATGTAGTTAAGAGATCTTACAGCAAACTTTCCTCCTTCTAAAATTGTTAAGATTCTCTTTCCTTCATCACAAGAACCAAAAGAATTACCAAACCTCTGGAAAGCAAGTTTACAAAAAACTTTGGTTCCTTTGAAGCACCCTGTTAGGTATTCAACACTCTCATTACTGCTCAGTTCATGCTTCATTGTTAGTCAAATACTTTCCCCCTCATCAAGAAGTAAGAAGTATTAAGGATTCCATTCCTCAAGTTTTCTCCAAAACTCTCTTTTTGATCTACAAAATAAAAAAAATAAAAAATTGCCTTGTCTAAATCAGAGTCCGTCTTAAATAAATAGGGCTCTTGCAAACTTTTGCCACATGGGACTGAAGAGTTGATTCTTGCATAAAAACCTGTACAAATCACAAAATTCACTCTCAGAATTGGGCTTATTGGCGGAGAGAAGCAAGTATCGTGGGAGACTCCTAACTAATTTGAGACAAATCTCTGTGTTTCCGAAGAGAAACTGACATAACAGATAGGAATCTCCCATGATACCTGCGTTGAACCGTCATTACGATCTTGCCATTGTAGCGGTGTTCTGAATTTTTTTTTTTAATTTTAAACTTTTATACTGTGATTTTTGTGATTTTTGCCGGTCTTTACATCAAATTAGACTATTTACTTGATTATAGAAAAAATTTGCTAGAGCCCCATTCTCAGTGATGAGGTCTTGCAATTTCTATCCAATTTTTGTAGTCTAATCTAAGTGTTTGTCATTAGCGTTGCATAAGTAAGTAGTTGTCGGTGGTAGTAGCAGGAGTGTTGTCAAATTTCTCTAGAAAATCAGTTTGTATAAATCTTGGGAAATTTTATCGGATATCTACTGATTTCGTAGGAAGGATTGGCAGCGCTTAGTAGTCATGTCTTTCACAGCCTGGCACAATCTTTGATCTAACTCTTTTGGCTCCTATGGATGAGGAGGTTTCCGGAAGAAGGGTCCTAAAATATCTGATTTTGTCTTTTCTAGAAGTTGGCTTTACAGTGTAGATTAGAATATCTTCAGAAGATTGCACTCAATGTTGTTTTGGGCTTTTCTACCGGAGACTGTCTCAAACAATGTGGTCATTTTTTGTTTTTGTTTTTTTTTTTGGGCAGCATATTTGCTTTAAATTAGTGATCAAGTCCTAAAGTCTCCTGCCTTTTCTAGTAAACCACAAATCAATATAATTGTCATTTCTTTCTAAATATAGAACGTTGAAGAAAAACGCATCGGTTTAAAATTTCTCGGCATTGGTTTTATACAAATTTAAAGAAATACTGTAACAAAATTTCAATTATTCTGTTAAGGAAGCCTGTTTTCACAAGGACTAGTGCCCCCCCCCCCCCCCCCCCGGAAGCCTCAAATTTTGTCTTTTTTCAACAAAAATTAGCCCAAAAATGCTTTCTAGGATGCTCCAAATTTTTAAACAAGTTACGAATCCACCACTGAAAGACTTAACTCTTGACTATCAATTGGTTCCCAGATTAACCTGAACCAATGTTTACCAGGATATAATCTTTAGCTTTGATAAAATGTTAGCTTTGGGGAAATTGGCTGTGATAAAAAAGTCAAGTACAATAAGTCTCAATTCAAAAGGAGTAATAATAAATTGTGAACACCAAAAATCAGAAATGGTACTATTAATGGATGATTTAAGGAGCTGAATGACTATTGTTTCAAGAAGCAACCCAATAATTCTCAAAAACCTAATTAATTTATTATACCTCAATTCTAAAAGTATTTAAAGAATATGAGACCTTTAATGCCAAAAGTTAGTGTGATTATTTTGTAATTCATTAGCTCAGTCATGAGCATAACTTGACAGTTTCATACTGAAAGCGCTACTTTGACATTTATTCTTTTCATAAGATTTACTTTTTTTCAACAGCAAACTTTGTAAGTAAAAAATAAAGTTCATACCTAATTTCTGTAATTTTTCATCAATCGGCAGCTTTAGTTTGACATCGCTGGATATTATTTTACTCAAATCTGAATAAATGACTTACAACAGCTTCTATCTTTCACAGAAACGTAAATTTCTTCACGTAGACTGTCTATCGATATTCTAATGAAATTTCTTAATTCACATCAATAGCTGAATGATTGTCTGTCTGCTAAAAAGTTTGCTATAGATGTGCTTTGCTTACTCGACACTCTTCTTAGGCAGTTTTTTTTGTTTGTTTTCGTTTCTTGTTTTTTGTTTTTTTCCGTAGAGGAAAAGAGGTTTCTATTATTGTAAGTCTAAAGTTTCTTAAAAGTAAAGGTAGGCTTTGGAATCTGGTGTTTCAATAATTGTTTTTGAATTTAAGAAAAGTCATTACTTGAATGCAAATGCAGGACTCAGTGTTCAAGAGGATGGAGCTCGTTTCAGAAGTGGAGATGGAGCTAAACTGATTATCTTTTGAATTTTTCCATTATTATTTCTATTAAAACAATTTCAAAGTAATTGGCCGAAAACACATTACAGGTTAGAGATTAAATGGGTAACCAGGCCAAAGTCGAATAAAAAGCTCGGAGACGTTTCAGTGCGCTCACAGTACCATTTTCAATCGGAAAAAATAATAAATAAAAATAATACTCAGATGAAGAGCACACTTCACTCACCGATGATTCCACCGGGTGAGAAAAGATTACAGAGTTTAGTTCAGTGTATGACTGTAATGCACGAAAATACTCTGATCAGTAATCTTTTCTCAATTGGTGGAAACGCTGTTAATTAATTAAAATATCCGCAAGTTTTCAAAGTTATCAACGACTCTACCAGTTGAGAAAAGATGAAAGACGCTAGTATTTTTGTGCATTACAGTCATACACTGAACTAAACTCTGTAATCTTTTTTCAACTGGTGGAATCTTCTGTGAATTTCAAAATGCCATTAAATCCACGCAAATCGGCAGTTCTGGAAGAGGGACTTTTTCTTACTTTGCAAATGTATTTTAATGCAATTTTGCTCACCAATGAGGGAAAAATGACGACAAGCAACCACACCAACCAAAATAAATGTGAGAAGATATGAAAAATTGAAGACTTCTAACACTAGCTAGACTGGACATAATGCCTTTCCACTCTAGTCGATCAGTAGGCAGTCTGGATCACAGTATGTGCTAAGATTTTTGGGAACATTTAAGTAAATGCGGAAATGACTTCTTTTTTTTTAAAAATTATTTAAAAATACTGAAGAAACATCTTTCCATTAACCCTTTCATACCTGGTGTACATTTCAATGTGCATCTGAATAACATAGAATCTTATGGAGATAATGAAAATATGATATGCATATCGTTTTATGTGAGAACATACAGTAAACTCTCGATTTACCGGATCGCGATTTACCGGATTTCGCGATTTACCGGAAAATTTTTCCGGTCCCGGCAAAAGTCCCATAAGAACAATGTTAAATTTCATTCGATTTACCGGATCGCGGTTTACCGGATTTTGCGATTTACCGGATTTTTTCTCGGTCCCAAGAAGAAATTTCTTCTCAATTTACCGGACTTTGCTCAGATATAGCAGTTTTTCCCGTGACACGATGCCGCGATCTCAAAGAATCACCATGAGTCACTCTCCAAACTCATCAGTCGCGGTGTTTTGAAAAACGCGTCAAGCGGCAAGGAAGCTTCGCTGCTTTCCCGCGTTGACAGCAGCGCAGCGTTGCCGCCCGTAGTGCGTTGGCTCCACGCGCTCACGCGTGAAGCACGTAGTTTATGGCTTTGGCACTTCAAGAACTTGCCAACATTGGCAACGCTGGCTGACAGCGAGATCGGCTGAACCTCTTTGGAAAAAGTCAGCTGATTTTTTCCAAAGAGCTTTTTGGCTAAGAGAAATGAAAAACACTCAACAAACGAACGGTTAGTACCAAATTATCGTGTTCTAATCCCCCACGCGTTTTTTGTGCTTTTGTAAATAAAACCCTCGAAACAGTGAAAATTTGGGGGGGGGGAGGAGGGGGGAGAAAAAATACCTAAAAATTCCGCGATTTCGCCGCGAAAAATGCGAGTTTTCGGTCCGCGATTTCGCCGCGAAAAATGCGAGTTTTCGGATTACCGGATTTCGCGATTTACCGGATTTTTCGGCCGGTCCCCTGAAATCCGGTAAATCGAGAGTTTACTGTAGTACCCAGATCAGCTATGATGGCCAAAACATTCGTTCCTGAACAAAAAGTATTTTCACGTTTGAAAGGGTTAAAGTTGGTACCATCTGGAAGTTCAAAACATGCAGATTGCGGTTTGGGCCGGTTTTATGTAAGATATTTGAACAAGAAACATTCTACAGGGGCTTTAAGTGGGATCATTTTTCTTCATTTCTTTAGGTTGTTCCATTGTTTACTTTCTGTACACCCAATGAAGTAACTTTTTTCTCTTGTTCGAATGAGTCTGCATTTGTCTCTTGAACTTTGCAGGATCAATAAATACTACATCACTAGGGGAGCTGATGCATGCTTTATTTCATCTTTATTTATCTTTTGATTTTTTTGAGATTAGTTTGTTTTTCTTTTTTAAGTATCATCCTTTTAACAAAGTCTATTCAATAGCCTGTATAGTAAATTAATGACATTTTCTCCCCCCTTTAAAAACTTGATTCAATAAACCAATGAATATAATCCAACGTGGAAACAAATTTTGAATGCTTCTTTTTTTTTTTTTTTTTTTTTTTTTAAAAAAAATTGGTTTGCGCTTGAAAAGAAGTAACATATTTGTATCTTTTGTTTGTTTTCTTTCTCTTTTCTTTTCTTGTTGGTTTTAAAATACTTCAATTTTAGTCTAGTGATATTGGTGCATTTTGTCTTTGATCTGTTGTCCATATACATAGATAGATTTACAATAATTTTCTAGTTTTTTTAACTCTTTTTTTGTTTGGTTTTCAAATGTGTTGTGAGAATTTTTGCGTAGTTAGTCCCAGCTTTAAAATTTTTTCTGAAATTATAACAAAGAGGTTACTTTATTCCTTAACAACCTCCATTCTCTGAAGGTGATTCCATGAGGAAACTTTTCAAGATTTCAATCCGATTGATAGCGCTTCTAGTCGCTTTTGGGAAAAGTTGTATTTATGGCATTTTAAATTGAAAACAAAGAAAAAATGCAAAATCCAAGAACCTCGGCATCTGAAAAAAGTTTTATGGATTTTTTTGCCCGTAACTAGCAAAATTGGCTGAGAATTAAAGCCGTAAATTATGAAATTCATTTCGCCATAACCTAAGTGAGTGCGAGTGAGTAAAAGTGATAATATGTCAATCTGTCTTACTTGCACTCATCGAGCCTTATGGGAATTTTTATATTTCATAATTTCCGGTTTAATTTTTGAGTGTTCCAGCTTGAAACTTTCAGGATTTCTTCCTGAGGTATGTTTCCAGGTGCTGACGTTCCTCAAATTTGTACTCCTGGCGTAAATTTGTCAATTTTAGTCAAAACCTGTTGATTTTTTGAGCAGCGCGACGTGGTGTCTACGGTTTGAAATCATCGACCCTGGAATTATCTTAAAAAGGATGGAGGTTGAGAATTCTCCGGAAAATTGTACCAGTGCCAAAAGATTGTTGAGCTCTGTTAATGTTTTCTTTTAACAAAATCGCCGTCTTTCTATGTTCATAATTGTTCATTGTGCACTGCTGTGGTTCATGGTTGCAGTTCTGTTATTTTGTGGATAAGAATGAACGAGTGAAAAACCCGCAAAAACCCTGCAGGGTTTTTTATGTTTTTTATGTCTCAGGCTCATAGTATTGTTGTGAACAATCGTGAGCGACTGTGAATGATTGTGAACCACAAAAGTCAACATGCTTTTGAGCTTTTGAATTTGTCGTGAACATAAGAGGTGAGCTTTGGCAGTGCGACTTTTTGAATAATTTCTCTTGATCGCCAATAACTGCTTGACTTTGTTGGTTGGCAGAGCTCACAGTAAATTCACTGCTCACGTTCCCAAAATTACAGTGGACTTGAAACGAAACAGCTCATATATCTGTGCCAACAAGCAATAACCATTGAGGAGCCTTCTTGAATGTAATTTTGAGGACACCACAGAGGCAGCCATGAAAAGATTCCTCTTGGATATTTTGCACTGGCTTGGTCTGTCTACCTCTTATTTTTTATCCTTAAATTGAAAGTTGTGTCAAATCCATTTGAAATCGGTTTGAAATGAGGGTACAAAAGTTTCGGAGCAGTTATCTGTACACAGAAATTGGCCTTACTATTTCTTTTAGAAGGATTTAATCAATAGCAAAACTAACACTTTTCAGATAGGTACAACCAAAATTTTCTTACCTGGATAATTGTTCCAGAATTCCATGTCTAAACGGCCACTTTAAAACACTTGCACTCTCATTCAAAACTAGTTTCAATGGGGCTCTCGCAAAATTTTGCTATAGGTAATTGAAGAGTTGATCCTTGCATAGATACCTGTAAAAATGACGATGGATGCACTAAAAAATCAGAAAATTCACTCTAAGAATCGGGCTTCATGACAGAGCTACAGGTATCATGAGAGATTCCTATCTAATGGGTCTGTTGCGTACTTTTGCTACATCAATATAACTCATTGTTTCTAATGTAAAATTTGGCGAAAATAACGATGCGCACATTAAAAACTTTCAAAATCCACTCATTGTTTCAGAAAATACCTCCCATTTCAAACAACCCGCGCTACACTAGACACTATATCACCAACTTATAACTACATAGATGGAACCATTTCGTTTACGTAAACATGAACAGAACTTACAAACATTGGAATGTTTCGTTTAGATGCGTACATTTCTTATATTATTTTGTAATCTTTGATAAACCAAAAAGACCAGACAGCAAATGCAGCCAATAGTTCATGTATTTAGAAGAGAATTCCATAATTTTGTAGTTACGGTGTTGTTTACTTATGCACGGTGATTCCGTATATGTAGTAGTATACCGGTGCAAATAGTGTCTAGTGTAGCGCGGGCTGTTTGAAATTGATGTGATTTCCTGAGTTAATGAGTGGATTTTGAACGTTTTTAATGTGCGCATCGTTATTTTCACCAAATTTTACATAAGAATCAAGGTTCTATTTTGTTCTAGCAAAAGTATGCAACAGACCCATTTGAGACATATCTATGTTTCCGTAGAGAAAGTGTTAAATTGGACAGGAATCTCCCATGATATTGGCGTAGCTACATCATTACGATCTTGCCGTTACAGTTGTTTTCTGAGTTATTACTGAATTTTAGATTTTTTTAGTGTGATTTTCGTGCCTTTGGCTGGTTTCTACGTCAGATTATACTATTCATTTGCTTGTAGCAAAAGCTTGCAAGAGCCCCATTGAATCATTTACAAGTTTTGATTTGAAGTTAAAACATAAGAGGCAAACGATACATCATGTATATACAATATATCATGATGACCCCCCTCTACAGTTATAGCTCTTTCAGTGGCGTCGCGTGCAATTTGGCAACACTGTATTCTATCCATTTAAACTCATGTAAAAGATCGAATTCAGGGGGTGCGCAGTGCACAAGGAAAATCTGATATATTCAATGAGTTTAAATGGAGCAGTTATATTGTTGCCAGATAGCACGCGACACCACTGAGCTCTTTGATTAGTGCTGTAAATGTCATTAACTGAAATTTTATGTGACACTGGTGCAATGTTCCGGTTATTAGTAGAACTTGCCCAATTGCCCAAATCCTTAAGGTCTCCTTTTCCCAAGAGAAGTTTAGGTATTGCTTCTTTGGTAGGCAGCTTTCTCTGTTAGTCGATCCCCATTAACTTGACTGTTTTATTCTCCAACCACTGAAGATTAAGACAAGAAGTATATAGTTTGAAAGGTCTAGAAATAAGTGCGGTTTTCGAGACCAAATTGAAGCGTCACCACAAGAGTTGCTGAAATTTACACTTTGAAGTTTGATTTTGACATGCTGACCCGAGCTGCAAAAAAAAAAAAGAAATAAAAAAATCCTCAAGACTGAGTTGGATTTTCAAATTTTTTTAAAATGATTTACATAATAATGTATCTTAAACTATGCTTTTATTCTTTCAAAAAAAATGTGTAAATGTTCTGAAAATATGCATTTCTTTTAAATCGGCTTTTAAAGCTTTATATAAGAAAGAAAGATTTTAAAAAGTGTGATAATTTTGTAAAGGAGAGGAAAACAAAAATCTTTACAATAAAGAGTTGAAGTAATTGCGAAAATGCCTGACACTTTAATCAATGGCGGACTGGCTCTAAATTTCTTGGGCGAGTACGCTCACTATGAGGCCCCCTACCATGATGTGCCCCCCTTTCAACGCCACAGAGGCCTTGGGGGCCCCCAAGTACACCGATAAAGGGGCCCTTTGGCACTGATCTGGGGGCTCCTACAGTCCTACTGACTGATAAAGTGGCCAAATCGTACTGATACAAACCAGACTACCTCCCCATTTTTACTTTCGTGTTTTATTTTTAGTTCTATTCTACATTTTAGCACGGCTCTATTGCAATTTGGGGGCCCCGTGTAAGATAGACCGGGTATAGTTAGGTGGGAGTGCCAGCCCATCCGCCCTGGGCCAGTCCGCCCCTGACTTTAATGTTCTACGGTTGATGCAATATAAGTTTTTTTAATTTTTTTTTATTCATCCATGGAATTCTGATTCAGTTGTAAATGCTCAGCTTTTTTGACTCTAACAGGGAGACAACTTTCATTCTATTTTAATTTTTTTATGTGTGCATGAGCTTCGTCAGAAAATCACCGAGGACATTTCTCGAGAAATTTAAAACTTTAGCTTCATTTAAATGATAAGGCAGTTTAAGGTGGTTCTTCTCCTTTTCAAACTTGTCTGCAATCTATGCTTAGATCCTGAATTCAAATTATTCTGAAGTGTGTTCGATACTTGCAGATGGCGCATTTAGGCACAGCCAAAAGCAAAGGTCTTCTGCAAGCAACTTTTTGAAGTCTGTTTGACATGAAGTGTTAAAACATTTATTTATTTATTCAATTTAGTACAGGGAAACAACATGTTTGGTACTAGTCAAGTCACAAACATAAAAAAGCGAAGTCATGAGACAAGACAAGATAAAACATTGCAGCTTTCTTCGTTATGTTTAGATGATCCTTTGCAAATGCTGCTTTGTTTCAACAATAAAGAACAAACAAGATGGAAAAAAAAGGAGATAGAATTGGTGTTTAGCAGTGATGGCTTTTTACGTGTAGTTTGTCTTGTGGAAGCACTGCTCCTTTGTTGAGGATTTTTTATTTTCTTTCAAAGACCAGCAGGTTGATTATGAATAATGGGGCTCTTGCAAACTTTTGCTGTGAGCAAATATAAACAGTACAATCTGCTGTATGAACCAGGGAAAATCACAAAAATCACACTAAGAAAGTCTAAAGTTCAGTAATAAACTCACATAACTGCTTTAACGGCAAGTTCGTAATGGCAGCTCAACGCAGGTATCATGGGAGATTCCTGTCTGTCATGTCATTTTCTCTACAGAAACACAGAAATGTGTCGCAAATTAGACAGGAATCTCCCATGATACCTGCGTCTCTCCACCATTAAGCCGGATTTTGAGAGTGAATTTCGTGATTTTTTAGTGTACTCATCGTCATTTTTATAGGTTTTCATGCAAGAATCAACTCTTCAATTCCCCATAGCAAAAGTTTGCTAGAGCCCCATTGTATCGTAATGTCATCAAGTGGATGATTGAGTGCATGTTATTTGCATGAGTGGTGTCATTCGGATAGGTTCCATTTCGGTAAATACCTGATAGTATTTGCCGATATCTCAGGAATCATTGGTGAATTTCTGCAGAGATGGAAGGCTTTTTATAGGAATGGATAACTATTGGAATGACCCTACCCACAAGAATAACATGTGCTCGATCATCGACTCAATGGCATTATGATTTGATCTTTCATAATCAGCCTGCAGTTATTAGCCTTGAAACGTTAGCGTAACAAACAGAAGTGTTCCAGCAGCTGGGCTTTACTACTGATAATACTACTTCATATATTTTTCTTAATTTTTTCATCTTTTATTTTTATATTTTTGTTTTAGTTCTTGTTTCATTTTATTTTTAACTTTGTTTTATTTTTCTTTTATTTGTTTGTTTGTTTGTTTGTTTTTTTTTTTTTTAAATTTTTTGATCTTAAATTATCATTAGCCCTCCAATAACTATTTTCATTCGCTACCCGGCAACAAATTCAACGTCCGAAAAAAGTCCCAAGAAAGGCCTCATAATGTCCCTATTATAATCGTTTTTAAATGCTATTTAGCAAAACATTGAGCGTCCCATGGACATCCAAAACAGAGTGAATGCAATCTCCATACCCATCTAAGTCGTGGGACTTTATGGGGACTTTTAAAATTACAGCCTCGAAGAATGTTAAAGGGTTATTGGAAATGGTGAATGTCCAAAGAATGTTCCCAAATAATTGCAAAGAAGTCTATAATTACTTGGGGACATTCTTCGGACATTCACCATTTCCAATAACCCCTTAACGTTCTTCGAGGCTTTAAATTTAAAAGTCCCCATAACGTCCCATGACATAGATGGGTATGGACATCGCATTCACTCTGTTTTGGTCGTCCATGGGACGTGCAATGTCTTACCAAATGGCGGTTAAAAAGGATTATAATAGGGACATTATGAGGACTTTCTTGGAACTTTTTTGCCGAGTAAGTCATTTTTGCTTTAGACTTTTGTTAATTGATGACTGTAGGTAAGCCAAAGTTACAAAACCCCCTTCTGATGTATCATCTTTTACACTCAGCATTCTCAGCATCTTTCAAGTATTTTGTTAGGTGCAGTCAAAGAGTGACCTCTGTTTTTGTTTCTGCGTTCCTTCTGAAACTCATTAAGTTCTCATTCCCAAAAAGGTCACTGATTTTATCAACGCGTTAATTCTGGGACTGATCTACTGCTTCTTTTAGTGTTTTTATGGAGTGAAGTATTTCTCTTGCAGATTGCACTTAATTTCCTAAAGATTGTGGTAAAGTGTCATGCAACAGTCTATTTATTTAGATTTTTTTTAAGTTCTGGCTTTAACTTCATAGCTCAACGTATATTAATTTTTTTGCACTCAATTGAAGAGGAAGGGTCTATTTACCATCTTTTGTTTAGATATTTATTTAATTGTGTGCATAAGAGCTCTCATAGGAGGCATGGTACTCGTCATATTGAACAGGGTATTTCAACTTTAGCAAGCATTCCGTCAAAACAATAAACCTAAATTCAAGAAGTTATGGTTTCCAAGTAAATTTTGTTTGTATATCTTGATTATTTTCATTCAATAATGTCGGACTTCCCATTAAATTTTTTATATGCCTCAAGGCGCCTTTTGTGAGGGTTAATCAGGGAATCGCAATGTTTTGGAACAGTTGCCATGAGTGGCGATTTGTGAAATACAATATATTTATAGATGTCTCCTCTATATAGACGGTGAAAAAAAAATCGATCTTATCAGAGGTGCAATGGAACTCCGAATCGTAAGTTGTAACTGTTCTGAAATCTGGACAAATTTTCAGGCAAAAGTTTTAGCAAGTTTCCAGGCAAAACAGATAAAGGCATCAATTATTTTTTTAAATTTTTTATTTTTTGGTTAATCTATGAAATAAAGAAAATTACACTAAGCCTCTGTCGAGATCTCCGTAACTCTTTGCGTAATTTTTGGACCTAACCTGATAAAGGTGATTCCAGGCAAAACTTTTCCACTTTATGTGAAAACAGTTACCTTGCTATAGAAAAATTATTTCCGTTAGTAGAAGCAATTCCATGTGTATTAATGATTAAGCTGAATCTACCTGAAGCTGAAATTTCAATTTTGAGGTTTTTTTTTCGGTTTGGAGCCCAAATGATTCATTGTGTTTAGCGTCAGGGAAAACCTGAAAAACCTGGAATTATCTGGGGATTTGATTTTACTCGAGAAAGTATGGAATTATTGGGTAATCTAGATTTTGAGCCAGTTTCATCAGGAAATTCTGAAGCCCCTTGGGACCTTGAGAACCAAATCAGTGAATTAATTTTCTCCGAATTTTTCAACTTGATGAAGTTTGAATCCTCAGATTTGTTCAAATTTTCAAAACAGATGAGTCCATAAAATCACCGAAAAATTAAGAAATATCATGGAAATGCAGGAAAAAATTAGGGAAATTGAGAGTTATTTACAGACAGTGCCAGTGCGGCGTTACAGAAGTCCAACGAATAGCCATCACTGCACTCATCGGTTGTAATTAGCAACTCGTATTCCAAACAATCTCTCTCATTATTTGCACGACTCTCACGCATAATTAACTTAACTTAATTATTTAGTGTTAAAACTTGAACCCGGATCCTTATTCCATGCCTGTTTCCCATCAAAATAGCATTGAAATGACTTCAGCAATTCATTTTTGCCACAAATTTCATATACAATGTCTCTGTGTACGATATCAGCACTGACAGTGAGATAACAGTGCCTAAGGGTCACATGAGATTGAGAGAGATAGTTTGGAACGATAAGCAAACGTTTTCATCAGATGATTAAAACCTTTTATTCCTGGACACTCTGATCATGGCAGCGCGGCAGCAGTGTAAATCAGTCTTAAATCCGCAAAAGTAGTCAATGAAGCCAAGAGTTAGTGAAATTCAAATTACGGGACACCCTTTGCTTGTGATTTTTAAAGCTTAAGCGATCATGGTTAAGCGCGGAGCTAGCCTCACTTATCTAATATCCATAGCATCTTTGACCGTTTTGTCTGTCGGAAGCTAGTTTCTAATTAATGGTTATTGTTTTTTCGTGGCCTCCAGTTTGGATGGAAGTGGAGCTCGCATTTCAAGGAAGCTGTCACCGGCCACGAGTAAAGATTTTACTTTTCTCCTTTGACTCCTTTTTTTTTCTCTCTATTTTATTGAATGCCTTGCCATCAGAATCCATTTTTTTTTTTTTTTTTTTAAATGTTGCGCCCCCATGTTTCTTCTTTTACCCGTCCGTTCCCTTGTTCTATGTCAACCCTTCATTTTTGCTCTCTTATGTTCATCCATTCTTTGTGTTGTTGGCATTTTTAGGGATGGCCAAACTTTGTATCCAGCCAAAAACGACTATTTTTTCTCTACGAATGTTCATCTGCGAAGAACAGAAGAAGAGAAAAAGAGCTTGATAAAATTAAGCAAAGAAAGAAGATTGATTGAAAGAGAGGGGCAGACTGATTCTTTCGATTTCTTGTAGACCTGTGCATTCAATCGAAATTTTGATTATTTCTATCGGACTATCCAAACAAAATTTTTTAAAAATTTTAAACTTTCGATCGATTAATGGCTCCAATCTTCAAAAAAAATTCTGATTTTTGTTCGCATTTTTGATCACAAAATCAAAATTATGAGAAAGTTAGCAAAGTGACGAACGATTGAAGTTTCAATTTGTTAAAACTTTAGATATTTGTGAGAAATTTCGTTTTGATCGATGGCACAGGCCTAATTACTTGTCTCGCTTTTTACTTAGTTATTTTGTGGCTTTGGCCTCAATATCACCCTGACCTGTCACTTTTAGAAACATAAATATTTCGCGTTTCCACTTTGTCCCATTTAGTGTTGATGCCTTCAATTTTTAGTGTATGCAGTCAGCCATTCATTTGTGTATTAAAATTGCATATTTCAAGAAATCAAGGTGTCTTCTCTTGTGGCACTTTTGGAAGAAAAAACTTGGAAACGCAAAATTTTTAGGTCTCTATTCAAATTTTGTCTCAATATTGTTTGGGTGACCCATTATTATTTTTGCCTTGACGCTGGATTCTTTTCTCGATATTGCTTTACTCTTGTTTATATACTCTACCAATCATCTGAAGCTAATTTTTATTTTGAAATTTTTTATTAAAAAATTACAATTCCATTGCAAAATCTAGACGCAATTCAAGCAATAGCGAGACAAAACAAAGATGAGAGCTTGAAAGAATCAGCCTGCAATTTTCTTGGCCTAATGGTTCAATCGGACCCTAATTAAAGTCAAAATACTGTAGCGTACAATACATCCCTGAATAGGGAGCACTTATGGTAGATTGTTTCGCCCTTGTATCAAGTGGTCTAAGCTTGCCGCTTTGATGACCTCAAATTCTTTATCTGTAGCGCATCCAGGATCAGAGCTGCCGATTTGCGTAGATTTAATGGCATTTTGAAATTCACCGAAGATTCCACCGGTTGAGGAAAGATTACAGAGTTTGGTTCAGTGTATGACTGCAATGCACAAAAATACTAGTGTCTCTTATCTTTTCTCAACTGGTAGAGTTGTCGATAACTTTGAAAACTTGCGGATATATTTTAATTAATTAACGGTGTTTCCACCGATTGAAAAAATATTACAGATCAGAGTATTTTCGTGCATTACAGTCATACACTGAATTGAACTATACTCTGTTCACAATAAGAAGGAGGGTGAGAATTCAGGTAGTAATGCACTATTTAGCAACAGTGCGGCCAAGCTGTCTACTCTCACCCCTCGCAGTGGCCCTTGTTCTTCGGACCTCTCTCTTGGCGTGGAGGATTTCAAAGAACCGACAAACTCTCAAATGGACACACATCCAGTAAAAATTGCAAACGGTCAACGATACAACAAAATGGACGAAATTTTTGATCTACAGGGCCGAAACTCAGCAAAAATAGTCTAGTTTGATTATTGATGACTCAAAAACTCGATGAAATATCCTGAATTTAATTCGGACTGAAAAATAAGAATTTCTGAGAGTCATCAATAATCAAACTCGACTATTTTTCCCGAGTTTTGGTCCATTAGATCAAAAATGTTGTCCGTTTTGTCGTATCTTTGACCGTTTGCAATTTTTACTGAACGTGTGTAAATTTTAGAGTCTGTCGGTTCTTGGAAATCCTCCCCGCCAAGAGAGAGGTTGGGAGAACAAGGGCCACTGCGAAGGGTTGGAGTAGCCGAAGCCACACTGTTGCTAAATAGTGCATTACTACCTGAATTCTCACCCACCTTCTTATCGTGAACAGAGTATATGTAATCTTTTCTCAAATGGTGGAATCATCAGTGAATTTAAAAATGTCGTTAAATCTATGCAAATCGGCAGTTCTGTCCAGGATCTATCCCGTCTCTCTCATAGTCTCTTTGAATGTGTGAGAAGAAAAATGATAGAAAGAGAGGGTTTTATGCTCTTGTCTATCCTTGTCTAACAATGGAGTGTTTCAATGGTGAAAAGAGAGAGATAGAGAATTTTTCGTTGCGCTGGTGTGCTTTATTGTCTCCCAAAATCAGGGGAGGCCACCCTTTCAGAGCTAGAAATCTTTCGTCTGAACCAGAGCTCATGAGTGCACTCAGGTCGTTTTGTTACTCGAGGGCTTAATTATTTTGATTTTGGCCACCCCTGCATTTCATATTTTTCATTTTTCGATAGTTTGCATCTCTGTTATTTGCTGCAGTTGATTGCGCCCGTTTCTATACTTTTTTCTCTTTCATTGTTTGATTGTTTGGATTATTATTTTTTTTTTTTTTTTTTTTTTTTGCAACATCCTTTTTCTTCAGTCTAGTTCCAGTTGAACCGTTTTGGTTCAACTGAAATGGTTCTAGATCCATTCGTAGAGACCAGAAACAGTTCTCTCTCCAAGTATCGCTTTCAAAAAACGCCACCGTTTCTTGTGAATTCACATGAGTGTATTGCTCACTGCCTACGCTAAAACCTGAAGGCGTCATTACTAAGTGACGGCTATGCGAGAGAAAGTGGGATGGAAAAACTCAACAAATCCATGTCTCTGTTCGTTTGTTTTTTGCTATAGTGAAAAGTGGTGTTGAGTTGATATCTACTAAATTGTGAGTTTCTTTCAACAAGCTATAATCATGAATGCGCTTTCCGCGACATCATTTCTGAGACACCGCGGAGGAGACAGCCATGACGGAAATCTCTTTTGGATATTTAACGCGGGCTGTTATGTTTGTCTCCGTAATTTTAACCTGAAATCCAAAGTTATGACAGATCCATTTGAAATTGGTTTGAAATGAAGACGGAAGAGTCTTGGAGTGGCTGTCTGCAGGCTGATTCTCCCTATTTGGACGAGACGAGACGAGATAGGAAGAAACGATGAATCCTATTGGTTTAAATGGCGTCACGTGACAGATTTGAAGTCATTGAGGCGCGGAAAGAGCAAGATCAGAGTCATGATTATGAAATGAATGACTTTGATCTCGCTCTTTCCGCGCCTCAATGACTTAAAATCTGTCACGTGACGCCATTTAAACCAATAGGATTCATCGTTTCTTCCTATCTCGTCTCGTCTCGTCCAAATAGGGAGAATCAGCCTGCAGGACACAGAAATCGATTTAATTATTTCTTTTGAAAGGATTTGCTTGATAAAGAAACTGATATATGACAGAAACAAGCAAAACTTTCTTACCTGGATAGTTGGGTATAGTTAAAATTCTGTGTCCAGATAGCCACTCTAAAATACTTGCGTTTTTGTTTAAATGAATAGTTTGCTCTGAAGTACCTAACTACAATTTTTGAGTTTTGAGTTTTACAAGTTTTGAGGTTAAAAATTAGGAAGCAAACAAACCAGTCAATGCTGTCTCACTTTGAGAGAGGACATATAATGACGGTTTTGCCTCTCTATAATATTATCGCTCGTTGGTCTCATTAAACGCAAAAAATATTAATTAAGATTCAAAATCTCAGGAGTGTTCTATGTATTAGCAAGCACAGGTGTCTGCTATGATGCAACTCTGTAATCTTAAATTGCTATCGTCCATCTATCATGATCACGTTAGCAGTTAGAACCACCATCTTTATTTTGTTCTTGACTGTACCTTTATATCTTCTTCCAATTTTAATTATGAAAAATATTTGAATACTAAACTATTTGGTTTCAAGTCATGAGAAAGAGCCAATCAGATGATGGAAGAGACAGAGGTGCAGAGTTTCCTTTGCTTTTTTCATTTTCACATTAGCAGAATAAAAAACACCTCCTTTGTTAACAGCTTTCCTCAGTCCCCCCTTTCAACAGGAGTTGTCGCTCCCTTATCAACCTATCCTTTCCATGTGAAGTGTGGTTATGGCTAGGTACACCCTTCTTAGGAACCAGTGAACCTTTGTTTTGTTGGATTCGTCTATTTCACTTGGAACAATTAGACCAGAGTTTTTTTTTTTTTTTTTAAAATACTGCTGGGGAAAAAATTGTGAATTTTTAAAATTTTGTCAAAAATAACTTTTTTAAAATTTTGAAAATCAGAAACATGTGTTTTGCAGAATTAAAAAAGAAACCTCCTTTCTACTCGTTTCCATTCCTTTTTCTCAATACTCTTTTGAAGAGCAGAAAGATATGAGAGAAAACACTTTGTCCCCGACCATGGAACCTTTCAAGCTTTTAAGCCGGACCTTTTAACTTTAATTTAAAACTTTCCTGTGACATTTCTAGGTTTAAATTACTTGGTGAAAGTGTTATCTGTGTTTTAAAGTGGTCCCACAAATTGATAAATGATAACTTGATGAGAAAAATTAAGTTCTGATTTTTGGCTACTTTTTGATGATCTTACAATCAGAACATGGCTCCTCTAATATAGGTGCCATTGGATAATAGAACTCCTCAATTAGTATCTTTGAAAAGTATGCTTTTTTTTGCTGATAAAACAAACATTGCAACTGAACACCAGTTCTAGAAAGGTTCACTTTCCTATAAATTCGAAATGTTCCCAGCTTTCTTTTCTCAGGGGTGCAAAAACACTGTGAAAAAATGCAAAGCACTGAGGAATATGAATACGTAAATTTTAGGTTGTGGTGCAAAGCAGATTATTATGGATTTGTAAGACTCACAACTGGTTTAATGTTTTGGTAGATGCTGATTGTTTGATTTAAGTTCAAAAGAGGTCACTTTTAAAGATCATCTCATAATTTGTGTACTTTAAGACGAGTCATCTGTCCGTATCCTTTCCATGTTTAGCGTGGTAAACTTTAGGTACAACTTTCTCTGGAACCAATGAAGATAGTTAAGGAAACAAAAATAATTTTCAATTGTTATTTTTTATGGTTTTTTTGTTTTTTTATTTCTTGATTTTTTCAGTTTTTATTTTTATGTTTTATAAATAAATGTTTTTCCCATTTTTTTTGTTTGTTTGTTTTCTTATTATCATCATTATTATTATCAATATTATTATTTACTGATGATTTTTTTGTTTTTTTTTTTGTTTCTTTTTTCTTTTGTATAACTGTCTTGTTTTTACCAGTCAAAATGTTTAATTTGTACTAAGTACTGAGCAATTCGTGCTAGATGGTTTTCTTCCTTTTTGCATAAAACCTCTGGTCGATCTGTATCTATATGACCAAGAAGCATAATCCTGTGGGGAGGGGGGGGGGGCTAATAATTAGGTTATATCTTAATTCATGAGGCTTGCTACTTTTATTTTTAATTAATTTGGCTTTTTATGGGTAAAAATTCTTCCTCTTGTAGTTCAAAAAATTATTTTCTTTGGTCTTTAGAATATGCAATCATTCGCTCCTGCACAATTCCTCTGATCCAACCCTTTTTTTTTTTTTTTTTTTTTTTTTTTTTTCATTTTAGACAGCCAGAGTTCAAATTATTAATTTATTTTCATTTGCTTAAGTTTTGTAGAATACATAATTATCACAGGGTATCATTTCTAGTTGACCCTTTCACTCCCAAAGATATATTTTTTATTCCCTTGGGATTTTCAGGAAAAATGAGTGACCTTATGAAAATTCTCAGGAAAATGCGCCTTCATTCACTTATCTGAAACTTGAATTTTTTTCAATGGAATTTTTATTGTTTGTGGAAGGGTTATAATAAATTCTGTTCGTTTGGTTCGTGTCATTTCTTTGGATTTTAACGTTGTACCTCTCGAAAGAGCTTTTGGGTGTTTCACGCTCAAATTTATTACATTTACCTGTCTCATCATTTATTTTTATCTTTCAAATTTTATGCCATTCCACCTCTCATTAAAATTTTGCTTGTTATCCTAATTTTTTCCATCAGTTTGCCTATTGTTTTTTTGTTTGCTTATATGTAGTTGTTATGTTTTATTTCTTGCAGTAAAGTTTCGTTTTACTTTATTACTCGGAAGAAAGAGAGAGAATGTCTGTGTGTTCTTTTGTGTTGATTTGGTTGATATGTTCTTCTTGTAATTTTTGTAGTTATGTATTAGAAGGAAACCGCACTGCCTGCGTACTGCTACCTGTGGTTTTGATAGCATGAACTTTCATAAATTTTCAAGAATGGAATGTTTGTAATTTTGAATGATTTGCTAAGTTCTAAACTGGCAGCATAAAGTGTATATTTGTAGTGTTTGCAGATTTTCAGCTGTCTGTTTTTTTTCTTTTTCTTTTTTCTTGTGTGGGTTGTATTAGGAGTGAGTTAGTTGTAGAGGTCTAAACTTAGGCTCTTTAATGACATTTTTTAAATTCATTGGTAATTTTTAGATGGTTTATGGATCAGTTTGTCACTAAAACACATCAATTGAAATTATCCTGTTTAAAATACTTTCGGACTGACGGTGATATTATTTAGCTTTTTATTGCTGAAACATTATGTACGACTTATTCATCCATTCATAACTATTTATCTTTACAAGGGTAAAAAAATGAGAAAGAAAGCCGATTTGAAAATTGGTTGTTTTATAAATCAACGGTAATTGGGGACAAATTTTTTTCACTCATATCTCTCCGCTTTTCGAAAGAATATTGAGAAAATGGGGAGCTGTATTAAAAGAAACGGTTTTTGAAATTTCTTTGTAAGCTCTCGAAAGTTTTGATTTTTTATTACAGAGCGGATACAAAAATTGCCTGGTAAAGTAACTGGTACCATGAACTTACCTTACCCTGTATTAGGAACATTGTCACTTGTTGTGAATTCAAGGGGGAAAAATGGCTGAAACAGCTTTTGATGTGATTTATTTATTTATTTATTTATTTATTTATTTAAACAATTGGTACATAGGGCCACCTGCAATGGTAGCTATAATACAAGTCACAGAAATTAAATAATATTAAATTGATACATCCCAGTATGAACAGTAAAAACCTCAAACAAATTATACTTCAACGAATTAAGAACAATTACAGAATATTTGGCATGAAATCATCCAAGTTTTCAAAAGCCATATTGTATAAGAAAATCACTAAGTTAGAGAAGAAGGAGCTGTAGTCACTCAAATTGATGTGGTTAAAAATATCCTGCTCACATCTGTAACTGGTGCATTCCATGTATTTTCCAGTGTATTTAAGTCCTCTGGAAAATTTCAAATTTTTTGCTGTGTACCTCCCTCAACCTTAAACATAGGTCTACTGTTCGCAGTGAAACATCCACACAAAACCTACTTAAGCCCTATACTGTACGATAAGCTGGTTTTCGGAACCATCCTATCGGTCTCTTTTTTTCTAGGATGCCTCTGCTGTAATTTTTTCGGCTTTTGTGAGTTTGTTTTTTTATGTAATTATTGCTTCCCACAAAAATGAGGGTTACTTACACTGTCAGTCTTACAAATCTCCAATTATATATTACAACTTTTACAGTGCAATTTTTTTTTTTTTTTTTTAAATTCACGAAGAAGTTGGACAAATTTTCTCTGAGGTATTCGCGTAGATAATGTAGGAAACCGTTTTCAGAGATAAAAAGAAAAACCATAACGGAGTTTTCAATTCTATTACATAAGCTCTGATTGACTACGCTTAAAAGAGCCTTGCTAAGTTAATCACCTCGAGGCTCTTTAAAGAAGAGATGAGTTGTGAGCTCCCCTTTCTCACTACATATGCTCAGTGTTTTCTCTCTCTCTCTCTCTCTTTCTCTCTCTCTCTCTCTTTCTCTCTCTCTGTCTCTCCCTCCCTCCTTATTGTTAGCACCTTTTTTCTCTGTCTTCAGTTGCTATGATTTCTCAGCAGAAACATTCCCTTGTTTTGTGAATGTGTATAGATATTTAAAAAAAATTGTCTTTATCAGAAGCTGTTTCTTTCTCAGCTTACCGACTTAAGTTCTATCCTACCGGTATTTGGTTCTCTTGCAAAAAGGAAAACAAAAAAAACAAAAAACAAAATTGTCATTTTTTCATTTTGCTCCTGTTTTATCATCCAATTTTTTTGATCAATCATTTAAAGTCTTGAATTCTTATTTATGCCAGAAAAGTTTCAGTTTTTTTGGTTTTTATCATGCGACTATAGCTATTCCTCTTTGCATAAACAGCCTTGATGATTAACAATCAAGATATGCGAATGTGTAATTTTTTCCAATGACATGATTTCGTGAGGCCCTCAAAAGTTATTTTAAATTTTTTTTTCAAAGATTCAAAGAATTTTTCGAAACGGAGGCTGAAAGTATTGACCTCTGCCAGTTTGCTGGTTGATTTTATCTCTCAGTCGTTAATTTCCAGAGATTTTTACTTCCAGCTTAAATTTTAAGTTAATCAGTTCCTAAATGGTTTGATAAGTAAGTTCTTTGAAAAACTCTTTGTAGCTTAACCTTCCAATTCGTCCAAAAAATTCAACACAATTGAATTTTTTAGCTGGTAGTCGATAAATTTTGACTGCTCAAGGAATGAGCCGCGTGGAATCATGTTTGGAACTCCTAACATTTTCTTTTATTTCATTTCATTTCATTTTTATCTATACATATTTATCAACTAATCTATTTTGTTTGCTGGTTTAACTCTCATTTTTTATTTTGTTTTGTTTTTACTTATACCACCCACCAATGGCTGTAAAAATTTAAATTGTTAAAGAGATTATGCCACTGTACTTACTCTAATTTTTTTTACCTAATATTGTTAGTTTATCTGTCTGTTGCTTAATCATACAATTTTACCTTCGCCTGATGTAAAATTTTTCTAGAGATACTTGTGCCCATAAGATTTGGAAAATTGTGAGTGCGATCATTGGCATCTCACCGAAAATTTATGATCAAAATTTGGTGAAAGCTCTGGAATTATTGACGAAGAGAACTTTAATACAAACATTAATTATTCTCTGCTGAAATATTTGTGTCTTTTTTGGTGTACTAACACAAGGATTCCTTTTTATTCCTGCACTTTATAATTTAATTTGTTTTGGTTTGTTAATTTTTTGCTGTTGTTTTTTTTGTGTTTTTTCCTAATTAATTTTTAATCGTTTTCTTTGTTTTTGTTTGGTTTGTTTTATCGTTTGGTTTGATGCTATTAGTCAGAGCAGGACGTTGACCCTAACCTCTCTTGACCCCGTCCCTGCACTCACACCGATGCATACATGATAGTCCATGAAACCTAACGCTTATAGGTAAATTCCATTTTACATTCTTCCAAGACGTTACAGATTTTAGTTGACAGAGCTATTTCAGTCAGTTGTAGTCTAACGAAGGAAAGTTTTTGAAACCTTCAGAATACGTTAATTGTTGGTAAATGCTAGATTTGATTGGAGTCACTATTTGTAGAGAGCTAAGACGCAAGGGTAGACGACCTCTGATTGGCCTACAAGTTTAACGGCTCTATCGGTGCTGCATTTGGATACAATTTGCACATTTGTTTACATTCTCAACGAAGGTCCCGCCGTGTGTTATGGATAAAACAGGTAATTGTCAATGAAGCTGATAATTTTAGTCATGATGCGTCTCAAGAATATCTGTAATGCCCAGAAGAATCTTAAGAAGCGTCAATAGATGTTGATCAGTGAAGGTAGTGAAAGTTTATACGGTTTGAAACACTACGGCTCTGTAATTCTTCGTCTTGGACCAACACTCCTTAGCATGGAAACAAATGTGCAGAATCGCGTACCATGGCGGGGGCCCATGATTTCTCTCGTCTTAGCTCTCTACATTTAAGGAATCCAGGTTTAATCATTTTTTAATCACTCTTTCCCCTTTCTTGGTTGAAATTGCTCGTAAGTAAGTTTTCCCTGACTACCCAAATCTGCAACCTTCAAATCTGTCTCAATGATAAGAAAATTTAGCAGGAAGCATTTTTCTTTAAAATCTAACCGATTAGATGCATTGAAAAATACTGTAAAATGTGTCGGTCTTGAAATAATTAAATCCCCCCTCTAATGTAAACTTTTTCTCTCTCTTTTTAATCTCTTGAGGCCTAAGGTAGAAAATGGGGACAAGAATCAGTAGTACTGCAAGTTTTTTCTCTCTTTTCTGAGTTTGGTGAACTTTGAAGAGCCGCTTTAAGATGTAAGGGCGGGGTTGACCGGCAATCATTGGAATTTTGCAATATCATTCTTCTTTGAGCACAATAAAGTCAGACAAGAGAGGACTTGACTTTTTTTTTCTTTTTGAAAGAAAATAACTCCCAAAGTTGCTGCTGATCACAGGTTGACTGTGCCTTGACATCTGAACTAAGACCAATGGAAACATTCTCAGAAACCGGTTGCATTACAATTATAAACGCATTTCGCATTCATGTAAGATGTGTGATCTTTGTTCAAAATAGTTGAAAGTTTTCTCAAGCTGATGTGCTTTGATATTCCAATTGTCGTTGACGCCCAAAGTGTAGTTTGCAGGAAAGTTTACTTATCGGAAGTAAGATCTTTGTCTTTCAAACTGCATTTCGTTTGTCGACTCTGATTGAAATTTCACTTTATTTAAGGAGACAAAGATTCCCAGCAAGGATTATGCAATACCCAATGCACCTAATATACATAATACATATAATCTTGTGTGTCGCAAATTGCATACCCTTGGAAATTCAATACACAATGCATTGAAATGCATTATTAATATAACCTTGTGTGTTGTGTATTGCATACCTTAGGATATGCAATACTTAATGTAATAACTATTGTATAATAAATGTAACTTTGTGTGTTGCATATTGCATACCCTGATCAAATATCTTTGTTTCCTCTAGTAAATACTTACATTGGCTTGAAAAAGTTTTTAACCATTTGCTTTTCATTATTTTGTGCGGACTCGGTCTTTTTTTTCTCTCCAAACATATATTTGCGATGACGTTTGATATCTCAATCTTATTTTTGCGCCGCCCCCCCTCCCCCCCCCCTCGGTCCCTGTATACAGCTTTGCAATTCGCCTTAACTTTTGCTTAGTCGTGTATTTTTATGTAGTATTTGAGTCAATTTTTTTTTTTTTTTTTTTTGTAGTTAATGTTAAATGCATGTGTATAATACTATATCTCCTAACCAGGCTTAACATTTTTGATCATGCCCAAATCCTTCTGTAAAAATAATCATTGAAAAAGTTTTCGTTCTCTAAAAATTTTAAACTTTTTATCAAATATGTTTACCCTCTCCAGTGAAATTTAATTATTTTCTCTCTCAGGACCACCATTCAAAGGGGTTTGCTTGCTAGTAATCCATAGGGCCATTCCATCTTAACTGTTCCACCCGTTACTTTTTGATATCATATTTTTCACACTAAAACTTGACTTTTTTTTTATCGTTTGGCAACAGAAAGGGTGAGATGTCATACATTCTTTATTTACATTATCACTAAAAAGTTCAAAATTCAAAATTTTTTTATGAAAATGAAGTTCTAAAATGTATTGGATGGGACAGTTAAAACGGGTTGTGGGAATGTCGCAAGTACAGTCGACGAATTAAATAATGTCAGCCAGTAGCGCACCGAGAGTTTCTTCATCTCTCTCTTTGCTCCATTAAGAAACGTATGTTAGACAAGGATGGACAAGGGGATAAAACCCCCTCTTTCTGTCCTTTTCCTACTTATACATTCAAATGGGAAATGAGAGAGATGGAAGAGATCCTGGTTGCGCCAGTGATGTCAGCCAACTCCTTAATGAGCATTGCAGGTTGCTTACATGAAACCAAATGTAAGGTGTTGACTGGCATTATTTAATTCACCGACTGTAACTTTCGGTTAGTTGTTATGATTGCTGACAGTGAGAGATTAGCGAGCTGTATCATTACATCTTCAGCTTGCATTTGAGCCTTGTTGATCTGATTGGTCGATCCAGGAATCTGTCAGTCTTTCTCTCCTCCCATTTTAATGCATGCGTTAGAAAAGGATGGAAATGTGGGCTAAAGTCATGTGATGGCCCCCTCTGCTTTTACTTTCTAACGCTAATGTTCAAATGGCTGGAGAGAGTGGAAGACGAATTCCTGTTTACGCCAATGTTTGATCTCGTTGTTGGCCAACTTAATTTAAGGAGTCAATAACTTTAATTTTTTTTTCTTTCCCCTCTACAAAGTTCCCTCTCTTGGTTTTAAATTCAAGGACCTTCCTAAAAATTAAAATTCGAAGCAATGTCCCTCTCAATTCAATTTTTTTCTTGTCATTTTAAACCAGATATTTTTTTTCTCACAAGAAATTGGCAAATTTTTTTGTAGTTTCCATTTTCCAATGTTTTTTTTTTTTTTTTTTTTTACCCATAAAAGTCATTTTCTGTGTGCGATATCAGTGATAAAATTGCTGCTTTCCATTTCAGTTTTTAATATATTTGACTGTCTTTTATCATGGTGGCTTCTATATTTTTTCATTTTAATAATTCTTTCAACCCCTAATTTTATCGCATTGTTAACTACTAAATTTTGTCAATTGGTCTGGCCAAAAAATTAATGAAAAGCGCTGTCTTTGCTCTCATGAACTAATTTTACATTCGGTTTCACTCTTTCGTGCCTGCATTTCCGATTATAATTTTCTTTCAAAATATTCAGATTACTTCCTGTTTTGGTACACTGTTGGAAGTGAAGCTTTAATCGAACATGTATTGACACTATTCTGTAGAAGCTCAGTTTTTGAAAAATTGAAACTTCGGTTTCTCTAAAAATTCAAAGAAAATATGTGATCATGAATCACAGCTTTCTCTCTGCCATTGATGAATTTCAGACAAAGCTAGGGAGAAAAAAAAAATGAATAAAACCGTACGTTTTTCTTTTGAAAAAGGGGGAAATTTTTGCCATTAAGTGTTGGATCTCTTTCTTTTGCTGTCAATGAATTTTAATTAAAATTTTGGAAGTAATGTAATACCTTTCAGTGTTTAAAATCATAATACTAATACCAATTTCAGCTCATAACCATATCTTTGCACTTTTCGACCACTGAATTTTGCTGCCTTCATTTTTTAAGTTACATGTATACCCAGGCAGTTAAATTTATTGTCGACAAACTGTAATTTTGGTCGACGTGAAAGTTTTAAGGCTCCCTTTCAGAATTCCAAGAATCAAGAAAATTTCATTCTATGGAAGAAAAAATTGCCCGGTAAATCTTCCTCTTGACAAATGTCAGAAAGTTTTCTGAATTTTATTTCAAATCGTATAAATCGTAATTTTGGGTCTTAGAAATCGCTTCGTTCTCCTTTAATTTGTTAATCTAATGCTCTGCTCTCTTCTTTTTCCTTTTTTCAACAGACCGTTGGAGCGCGGAATGTCGTGGGGCCACCCGCGACCGGGAGTAATGGAGGGGACTCCGGGCGTCCGGAGAACGCACTCGACGCTCTGTTAGACGAGCTACAAACATTCTCGAAACAACCGCCACCAATTCAACAACAACATTCGGTCACTACTCTTCCGAGCAAAAATCCAACAGCTACTCTCATGCGTCTTCATTCATACCCGACCTCAGAGACGAAACCTCCCGTTCCGGAACGGAATGTGGACCTGATCAACAAACGAGTTCCACCCCCTCCTCCTCCGAGAACAAGTTCTAAATCCCCTTTAGCCTCCCCGACTTCAACAGTTTGTCCTTCTAGTGTAGTTACCACAATAACCAATACCTCTGGAAAAATGAGTTCTGGGAGTCCAGTCCATTCGTTGAAGAGAAACACCCCGCTCCGTTCCAGCCTGAAGAAAACAGATGCTACCCTTTCAGAACCTATGCCAGTTTCAAATTCTTCTAGCTGCGAAAGCGTTAATTCGATAAATTCCCAAGAAGGCAGCGGAGTGCTTAGTAAATCTCGCCAAGAAGAACTGGAATCCCGACACCAAGAACTACTGCGCAAACAGAAGCAATTGCAAGAACAATACACGCGATTGCAGCAACTCCAACGTTCAGGTAACTCGACCTCCCTCACCAGTCCGAGTCAAGTAGCGCCGGATTTATTGCAGCTGAAGAAGACAGGCTCGGAATCGAATCTACTTCATAAGCTTAATCTGAATCTTACCATTTCTCCAAACTTGTCCGGTTCTCTGTCGCAGCTTGCTACGACGACTCAATCCAACGCTGTCGATGCGATAGAGACAACTGACGTAGAAGCCAACGCAAATGCCGTGATGACCTCCTCTTTCACTAGTACTTCAACAACATCGGATGTTGTCAATAGTTCTGTGATCGCTTCTAGCAATCCACCCACCGCAAATAAAGTGTATGAAACTGACATTCTATGACTTGTCTATGCTCAGGTTCCTTTGTTTCTTTGTATCAAGTTTTTCTACAACTGCCTTTTTTTTCAGGCATCTACAAGTAATCTATGTAAGGCATCTACGGAAAGTAAGAGACAGATTCCAGAGAGTTTGTATCAAGGTAATTAATTATGTAAGTTTTGTAGGGTTAATTACAACAAATGTTCATTATTTAAATAATTTTGAAAAATCTTGAATTTTCTGGCCCTGTAATTTCCTGTTTCTGCCCAGTTTCCTTTGTACTTTCCGCGGAGAGAAAAACTCGTTTCGTAATGAGACCTGAAAATTCAGCCGAAAGCAAATCATTTTTCCTTGAAAGTATTAGTACTGGCCTTCATTCAGTAAGTAATGCTAACTGAGCAACAAGAATCAGAAAATATTTGTTCTCTGTTTTTTGCATAGTTGCAATTTTTTATGAATGAGAATACAAAACCATTTATGTGCTGTGAAATTTGACCCATCGCTGGCTGATTCAGCACACTGCATGCAGCTATAGTTTTGTGATTTTTGATAGATGTCATTTGGATTGACAGCTACCATTGACTTGTTTCTACAGGATCATGCAGGGTTTATTTCAAAGGAAAAGAAGAAGTCCAAATTTGAAAATTATTAATTTTGGAATCAGTAAAAGTGTAAAATAAAGTGCTGAATGAGGTATTATTATACGCTGAATTCTCAAGTCATTGTATGCAAAAAATGCCTCCCGAGTATCAGTTATAAAATTGAGAAAAATTCAGGCAGCTTTTATTGTCCTTACAGTATCTTTCAATTCATATTACTGTGCTAATTTTTGCCTTTTTAAGTTCAAAAGTTGAGTGAAAATTATTACCTTCATCAACTGAAAGGTAGCACAGTTTTTCTGAGGCTATTTGAGACAAAATCTCTTTCCTTCACAAATGTATGCTCCATTTTGAGAAACCTGTAACCTTTTTTCTTGCCTGATGTTCAGCGGCGTAGCCAAGGGGGGGGGGGTCCAGGGGGTCTGGACCCCCCCCCCTTGACACCAAAATTTGTCCTAAAAAAAGGCCATTTTTAGCGTTTTCAGACAAATTTTACCAAATTAGTATCTTTGGACCTCCCCCTTGACAATTTTCGGACCCTGGACCCCCCCCCCCCCTTGGAAAAATTCCTGGCTACGCCACTGCTGTTGTTTATTTTCTCTCATTTTTTAGTCCAGCTGTTTCAGAAGCCTTTTTCACATCACCATTGGCCTGTACTCTTATAGTTTTTGTTGTTCCTCCTATAATTAAAGCCATCTTTGGAAGAAGGGCCCATAAAAAACAACAGGTGTGCTGTTCAGCTAAAAACCTCCGTTTACTCACCGTGCACAATTCTCGGGATGAGCTCACCCATTGTTTCATGAGCTCTTTTTCCGAAGAAGGCTTCAATTTTTCTTTACATTTAAACCTCAGAAAATGGATACCTTTATCAATCGTTAAGCAGAATTTCCAATTACAATTTTTTTCAGTACCAGCTACCAGAGACAGTTTCTCATCACTCTAGAATCTGTCCTTTTATTTTTGTTACAACCTGTAGAAGGTATATCCTGAACTACATTCAAACTATTCTAAACCCCTGTGAAATTTTTATTTGTTCGCGTAAACAAATTCTGGCATTAATTATTTTATTTGAAATATTTTTAATCACTTGAATTTTTCCTTAACAATAAAATTTGTTGAATAATAAAGAAATTCATGACTGTCTATTGTTTACAATAGACTGCATGAATTGAATGGGATTTTCTTTGACTATTAAAGACGGTCATTATTGGAGTTTCCGGGTTTTCTTTGCCTCTTGTTACTCTCCAGGTGGCCAACCTGCAATGGGAAGAGCTTTGCAATTTTGCGGCCAAAAATGAGCAAATTGATATCATCTTAAATAATAATAATTTTGAAGCTGAACTGATTTTTTAGACTCTTCGTGTACGTTTCTCAGCTAGAATCAATCCAGTCAGCTGTGGTTTAAGAGAGTTAAATTTAGTCCTTGAAGCTTTCGTAAGATAAATCCAGGCAAACTTAACTTTCTGATTTTTGACTGCCAAATCAGTTTTTTTTGTCCACTGTGCAACTGCCACCAGTCTTCTTTATTCCAATTCTTGACGGCTTAGTGATAAGCTTATATACCTGTATACGTATGTATTTTGACTTTCGCCATAAAGGACGTGTTTACTTTTTCACTTCCTTCAATCTTTTGTAACCCTACTTTCAAAAAAATAGTTACACAATTTTATAATAACCGCAGCAAATACAAATTATTCATTTTTTTTAAACACTTGAGGTATCCATTTTCTTCACAGTTTGCTCAAGTTCCTATACACCTTTTATATTTATCATTGCATATTGTTGTTAAATTATTCCCTTTATTTTGTCTTAAGAGTTTGTACGTCCCAAGTTTTTTCAGAAAGTCTTTTTTAGATCTCAAAATTCGAGTCAAGAATTTGCTTTTATCAAATTCAAAATATTCCCTTCCTCAAAGCCACCTAAGCCAATTCAAACAGCTCCAAGGGCTGCTTATGTATTACTCTCCTCAGTATTATCACTAGGCTGATTTTTTCAACTGGAACTGAATGGAACTCAGCAGAATAATCCATTTTTTTTACTGCAGATAGCCAGCGCGGTTTGAGTGTTCCATCCAAACGGAACAAAACACTCTTCACTACGATGAGTTGCACCACTGATTGCGGTTACTTGTGTGTCCATTGAGGTATAACCTCAAATCTATCAATTACGCTAAAATTTCGAGTTTCTTGACCCATTGATTTGTTTATAGCACAAGTTCTGTTTCAAAAAACCAAGAGAAAGATTCTCTCAACAAAAAATGAGAAAGAAAAGAAATAAATAGCGCAGTCTCAAAAGGTAAACCAAAAAGAGACACAAGAATTTTATTATAACCCTTTTTTTTAAATCGGAATTTTAGACAAACAACTCAACAAAGTGGAACCATAAGTAATCCGTTCCGTTGTGTTCCATCAGGTTTCATGCATAAAAAAATTAGCATATTGTAACGAGTTACGAAGTTCTTCCTTCCTTAAATCGAAAAATTTTGCTTCAATCTTTTTCTTCTAGAGGTGGTGTAGAAATGATCAAAATAGTAGATACAAAATTGTAATCATACACATTTTTAAGTTCTCTGCTTTAATGAAAATTATTTCCAATGAAGTTTATCTCGACAGGACTAATGCTTCAGCTAGCTTCACCTGCTTCCTAAGAGGCAAATTCTTTACAATTCCTAGCATTCATTGAAAATTCAATTTTACTTTAATTTGATTTTTCCTCAGCTGTTATTATGTAACTTTTGATTTATGTTATTATTCCTATAATTGTGGAGCTCTATGCAATTACAGCCTGAGTGCAAAAATAATATGTAGCTTCACCTGCTTCATAAGAGGCAAATTCTTTACAATTCCTAGCATTCATTGAAAATTCAATTTTACTTTAATTTGATTTTTCCTCAGCTGTTATTATGTAACTTTTGATTTATGTTATTATTCTTCTAATTGTGGAGCTCCATGCAATTACAGCCTGAGTGTGAAAATAAGCTTCAAACATTTAAAATGTCTTGACTCCCTCAATGTTCGGTTTTTCTCCATTAAATTCTTATGGTATAATCTTTGACATGCCTGTGCAGAAAAGTTAATCCGAGCAAAAAGTGCCAGAGTGAGCTGAGGTTGTTATTGCACTGGCCTTAATTTATTTATTTATTTATTTATTTATTTATTTATTTATTTATTCATTCATTAATTTGTGCATTTGTCTCCTTTTCGTGAGGTACCTTTGGGGGGGGGGGGTACTTGGTACCCGTGTTCCTCTCGTTTTCTTTTTTTTCATTTGCAGTTTAATCGCTTACTTTGAAATAAGAGAATAATAAACAAATGGTTTGGGCAGCTGAATTTTGCTACTACTCCTACTTACTATTTATTTATTTATCTATTAATCTATTCATTCATTCTTAAATCAACGCTAGCAGCTAAGGCATAGTACAGGATTTCCTCATCAATTAGAGGCTATTTCACTTGAGTGAGAGGGTGGTAGATGCCTTTTTTGATGTGGATTGAGCTTGTCTGTAGCTTCTGCGAATTGGAATTAACATTCGCGCTAATGAGAGCCTTTTTAGCGTCAATCACTAGACAGCTGTCATCCGCTAATTGAAGCATTCTACGTATTAAGGGGTTCTTTGCCATTGCAAGTACATTGCATAGGACCCCTTTTTACATAAAACCCCTCAATTCTTGTGAAACGGCTTGTATTTTAAAAAAAAAAATTGGATGTGCTGCCACGGGGAAGCTGTACCTGCTTTCAACCTTCTCTTACTTTTGTAGAATATCTTACAAATTAGGATTTAAAGCATCTCTTGTGTCTTATAAATTTTTTAAATGCGACTTCTCATTTTGAAAGAAAGAATGAATATCGGTTGGCGGATTTATTTGATACAGAAGCCCTGAGAAAGACCAGAAAGGAAATAAAATATTAGTTTTTCCACTGTCTGATCAGCAGTTAGGCTGTACTTCCGTCTGAATGAAAAGATTACAGATGCAAGTATTTTGGTGCATAAGAGTCGTACACTGAACTGAACCGTGTCATCTTTTGGCCAACCAGTAGAATCATCGGTGAACTGAAAATTCCCTTTAAATATAATAAAAACAGCAGCTCTGTCTCAGATCAAAAAAAAAAAAATTAAATAAAAGTGATCAAAGCTGGAAAGGAAACTTAAAAGTCCTGAACGATTCCCTCCTATTTTTTATTTTGTTCGTTTGAGGAGGTTTGGGTGAAGGCTCCATTTGATTTCCAAAGGTTAATGTCTACGTGTCTGTAACTATAATGAGTCATAAGAAACGGTTTACTCTTCCAAAAGAAAACTACTTCCAGTATCTCATTACAAGTACTCAAGCACCTCTACTATTGGGAGCTTTCTTGAATTCTCCAAAGTATTGCACCGATGCAGAAAAGATTATAAATAGCAATAATTTCCAATACATACCCATAGTTATACTACAACACAGGATACTATAAGCTTTTCTACACTGGTGCAATACTCTGGAGAATTTTAGAACGCTTCCATTTATTTTATTTCTCCAAGTATTTATCTCAACCATTTTTCAATTCACCGATGATTCCACCGGTTGAGAAAAGATTACACAGTTCAGTTCAGTGCATGACTGTAATAAACTAAAATACTCGTATCTGTAATCTTTTCTCAACCGGTGGAGTCGTCGATGACTTTAAAAAACTTGCGGATATTTTAATTAATCAACGGAGTTTCCACCGATTAAGGAAAGATTACAGATCAGAGTATTTTCGTGCATTACAGTCATACTCTGAACGGAACTTTGTAATCTTTTCTCAACCGGTGGAATCATCGGTGAATAGAAAAATAGCATTGATTATAAGCAAAACGGCAGCCCTGATCACAACCGTTGTTACCAAATCTAAAGTAATCAGATCAAATTCTGTCCGTGTTTGTGTAAAGTTGTAATAATTATTGTTGAAACGAATTGAATTCATAATTTGTATATTAGTTTCCGGGAGCATCTTCCCAGTTTCTTCCTATTTTAGATTTCCTCGCTTGATTGGACGTAGAAGGTTTGTTTTTATCCGGTGAAAATTTTCTTGGACTTTTCGCATTCTGTATTCAATCAACTTATATGTAACCAAAATTTCATTCATGTCATCCTTACAGAAGTTTGCGTATGGTAGCAGAATCAGTGTCTCCAAATTTACAAGCCAAGCAATGCAATTGATAAAGTTAGTTTTATCTCCGTACATTTTTGTAAAGACGCTTAGGCTTCAGTTTTTAATTTTACCCCGTCGATTACATCATCAACCTTCCAAGTGCCAAAGCCGTTGATTTGTGCGTTCCTGATTTTACCATTGCACGCAGAGAACCCATTTTTGACGGCCCTCACCAGTATCTTGTAAGCTTTTTTTTTTCCGGTAAAGTTGAAATCTTATGGCGCTTTTGTGAAACTAAAGTTTGTTGAGTCCCACCTTGATGTTTGAAATTTGCATTTCCATTTATGCACATTTATACATTGAAACTTTGTTTAAATTTTCTGTGATATTTCAACTCTCATTAAGTTCGGAATATTTCTCACTTCTGTTCAACTCCTATTTTTTTTTTCCATCTTAAAAATCTCTAAACGAGACTTTTTTTTTTTCAATCTGCCTGTATTCTTCCGAAACCCTCTAATGCCAGTATAAAAATCTACGTAGTTATATGATGACATTGATTGAACTATTCCTGTTGGTCAAAGTACGAAGCACTTGTCATGAAATGTGTTTCAAACGAACTTTGCATGAAAGTAAAAAAAAAAAAATGAGATAAGGTCAATGAATCTTCAATGGAATCCTCAATGTTTCCTGTTATTTTATTTCGTTTTTTTATTAATTTTCTTTTTTGAAGCCTTTTTAAGCTTTTCATTGATTTCAAAAAGAGGTTTCTTCATTTAGATAAAAATGAAAGATTCCTCAAATCTCTTGTTTCGCTTGAAGGTGATTTAGTGGTGGCTTATGTATTTTGCCAACAATGTTTTCCCTCCATTTGAAACTATATTCAACAATTATATTGATTGTTGATGATGTAGTGCTTTACTATCGAATCAATTGTTTCACATAGAATCAAATGTAGGTAAAACAGTGTTGCCACCATTGCATGAACTGCCGCCACCAGGGTGATCCGATGATAATAGAACAAGTACACTGTTGGCCAGAAAATTTGGCTTCCTGAATCGCCTAAACAAGATTGAAATTGACAACCAAAGCAATTTTCTCATTACAAGCATGATGTTGCCTAAGAAACAACACCGCCAATGCGAAATTCAAGTTATTTTGCAGGAGTCACAAAATTTAGGTGTCTTCTCATATATTAAATGTAATTTTTCGCATCAGCTGCAATACTTCCAGCTCTACTAAGTAAAACTACTTTGTATTTGTAGGAGTGTGCCGCTTATTCTATACGTAGAATGCGTTCTTATCAATGAATCAATTTTGCCAAAAATGTCACATCGGTGGAGTTATGTATTTCTTAAGCAACGATAAAGTTCTTCATGATTGAACAACAGATTTTTGTGTACAATTCTATCTTATCTTGAAGAATATTTTATGGAAAAAGCAAAGATCTAAGGTTGCTGCGGCCTCCAGAAGCAGGCAGTATATGTCTCTGGATGTAAACTTTTTTACCAATTTAATTTCATCTGTTCTTTGATATTCGTAAAAAAGTTGCTCCTTTTTTATTTTTTCCTAAAAAACATCAGCTCATTCATTTCGTTGGGACCATTCAGTCCATTTTCATAGGATAGATAAAAAAGAGGAGATTCATTTTAATTATATAATTAATTACTCGACAGGTGCTGCTCACTCTTAGATTTTTTACTGTATGTAACTCTGTGTAAAAATTAATGATTGAAACCAAAATGTATTTATAATCCCACTGATAATCGTTCAAGAGATTTTTCAATAAATTTCTAGAACGAGAATGTATTAAAATATATTTCTATCCATTTAAGATGAATCCGTAGCAAGCGGTTTTGATACGTTCAATGAACAAATTTTCATGAAACGATTTTACATTGATTCATGAGTTTTAATCATTTAAACTTTTTTTTTGTTAATGTCAAGCAGTTGCTAGGAATTTTGGCAATCTATAGTAATAAGCCAATGAAAGTATTTGGTGCGCTGAAAACAAGGATGCCATTGGTTGTTATTTAGGTTTCATAGTTCCGGAAATGCGGTTTAACCCCTTAACGCCCAGGTTAGGAATCCAGCTGAAAATATGCTGCCACTCTATTGAAAGTGGTCGGAAACTGTAGTTCATACTCTCCGGAACAGATAGCGCTACTTATCATTGACATTTCATGCATTACAATATGCTATAGTACAAAATAAACGAGAGGGTACAAAAACGTACATATATGGGCGTGGGCATTCGAGGTGGTTTTTTGCAGCCCGTATATATACGGGCGTGGGCGTTAAGGGGTTAAGCCCAAAATACATTCTTTTAAATGGAAATTTTGCATTGTAACATCACATTACACACACTTTTTTGCAGATTTATATGAGTGTATCTCAAAGAGCGAGACACTTCAGAATAAATCAAAGGAATCTCTCTTTTCAGCTCATCAAATATACTTTAGTTTTTGTCATATAAAGTAAAAAATTTCAGACCTTTGCAACTGTACCACTAAATCATTCAAAGTAAACCGTCTTAATTTCATGGAGCAATATTTTGATCAATTGAGTGCATTTCTGAAAGGAAGGCTCATAAATCAGCACTGATATGCTCTTCAAAAGAAATTTTTACCATAATGATAATTGATAATGATAATTGATAATGATAATTTCTGAGAATGAGCATAACACTGGCAGCTTATGCAATTTGGCAACCTTGGTTTTTTGCTATAGTAAACTATGCAAAAATATCGATTTCTTGGGGGCTCAATAGACCTTTTAATGATTTATTTATTTATTTATTTATTCATACATTTTAATTCGTAGTATGTACAAAAATTAATGCGAGTCATTAACATGATTATTTGATATAGGTTTGAATGGAGGGAATTCATTGTTTCCAAATTGCATGAGTCGCCACCACCAATGTGTTGTATGGGCCCATTTTCTTGTGATGACCACAATTGGTCTGTTCCTAACTTTTGCTACAGTGTTATGGAGGGTTGATTCTTACGTGAAATCACATTGAAAGCATCAGAAAGCATCCAAATCTACTCATGAACCCACAAAAGGCGTTTTAAGAGAAATCTGAGTTGTCAGTCAAAGGAGCAGGTCGCAATGAGGGATTCCCATCTGATAGCAGCTATCTCTATGATGAGTCACTTTTTTCAGAATAGAGAGTTGCAATTTTTTTAGACTCCCCATTGTGATTCACTCATTTGACCATAATCTTTGAATTTTGCTTAAATGAATATTTATTAAGTTTTTAGGAGTCAATTTTGGAACATTCTGATGCGTCCAACATTGGTATACAAGTGATTTTTAACACCAGGATAAATTCTCTCTGTAACTGTGTAGCAAAAGTTTGCAACAGCCCCATTCATATCTGTAGTTCATGTTTGTTGAATGTACAATTACCGCACGCTATGGACGCACCCTAAGAGAGATTTTTAAGAATGTAAATTAGGTAAGGAAAGCTACAACATGAATTTAAGTTAGCTGTGTCTATTCTGTGGAAGTCAAAGAGTCTGCGGAGTATTTGTTTGCTTTTGTATTACCTATTTACCTTATTGTGTTAATCATTGATTCATTTTAAGCTTAGTTCTGGAATTAATTTTTTGAGATGTCAACTGTATTATTTAGTCAGTGTCGGCAATGTTGAAAAGTATTATTTCATGTTATCTGGCTGTGTCATACAATTGATACTGATTGATCGTACTGATTTCATGTCTCAGTTATTATGTTCAAGAATATTGTTAATTATTTTTTAATTTTAAATCGGTGAAAGAAAAAAGAAAAAATAAATAAAAAAAGAACCTTTTGTTTGAACTATGATTGTTTTTGAACAACTACAGAGTTTGTAATAAACTCCTATTTTGCAATTTGCTCTCTTCTCTTTTTCTTTCTCTCCCTAATTCCATTGTCTAGTTGCTTTCTCATTTGGTTCTCTTTCGATGTTTTGCTTCAGCGATTTCAAGCATCGATCTTAACGCCAGTGGCGAGGCGTGCAATTTGGCAATGTTTATTTTTCCCCCTTTAAACACATTAGAAAGGTCAAAACATCTGGTCATCTCATCGCCGATGACCGAAGCATTCGATTCTTTCAGTGAGTTTAAATGGAGAAAGTACATCGTTGTCAAATTTCACACCTTGCTACTGCTTAACGCAGAATAATGCAAAAATGACAATGTGCTCACTTCGAATGACCAAGTCCTGAATTTCCACGAGTTCCTTGCCTTTCATTGAAACTAACTTTACTTAAAAAGTGCCATTTGAACTAGATGATGGATGAAAAGAGGACATAGATAATCTAGAGGAAGATTTGGGGTGAACGAGGTAATCAAATCTCAAGATTGGTCCAGACTAGCCTTGAGATCTCCTTCAACTCTCAAAATTTTTCTATTCTCAATTTTTGTGTCCTTCATATACAGGGTGGTCCAAAAGTCTCGGGACGGCTTCATAAATTTTTAACGGTTGCAAATAAAAAAACCAAATTTCCAGTTTGGGGGGGGGGGGAACCCGCCCGTTAAGGGCACCCCTCGGAAATTTTCGATTTGTCAAAAAGTGGTCCCCTTTAAGTTAGATCCATCCAGTGAATTTGGTTTTTTTATCTGCAGCCGTTTAAAAGTTATGAAGCCGTTTCCGGGACTTTTTGACCACCCTGTATAGCCATGCCATTCCTATCAATGGGTCTGTTGCCTACTTTTTTGATTCTTACGTAAAAATTGGCAAACATAACAATGGGCTTATTAAAAATGTTGAAAAACCACTCATTAACTTAGGAAATCCTAAACTGGTCCAAAGCCAGTTCAGCAGAATTTTAGATTCATGAACCATTTCAGAGGAATGAAATGACAAATTTTTTGTTTCGTTTCCTTTAACAACGACTAATTTCTGCTTTTCACCTTTGTTAGCTAAGTCAGTGAAGCTCAGTGGCGTAGCCAAGGGGGGGGTCCAGGGGGGTCTGGACCCCCCCTTGACACCAAAATTTGCCCTAAAAAAAGATCATTTTTTGCGTTTTCAGGCAAATTTGACCAAATGATTTTGGACCCCCCCCCCCTGAAAAATTCCTGGCTACGCCACTGGTGTAGCTATTCTGATGAAAATAAGCTGGCAGGCTATACTTCTCTGCATTTACACCTTCCTGCTATTCTAAAGTAGGTAATGAAGATTGATTCTTTAAAAGATTTTTTTTTTTTGCGAAAAAAGATCCTACGAAAACAATTTAAGACTCGGGATTCTTTCATCGCCTCTTGGCCATATGAACTGTCTGCGAACTGGTTTTTATTATCGGTTCACAATGTCTTAATTTCCAGTTCAGGCTCAGGCCATTTTTTTAAAATTATGGTTCACGGTTCGGTTCAAATTTTTTCAGCGGTTCGGTTTGGTTCGGCTCCTTGATGTGAAGCAACTTTTAATCGCAAAATGCATGCAAAAATAAAATTTGATCATCAAAACAACATTAGTAAAACACATTTATATTTTCTGCTACAAAGTGTGTGGATGAAACATTTTCAAACTTTTAAAGGAAGTTTATAAAACGTAGTGTTGTTCCCATTGTGGGAGTATTACACTGGCAATGGATCAACCGGAGCTTATTGGCCCGGCTGCCCACCCGGAGGTGCTTGGCCCTGCGCCCCACCCGGAGCTTGCGTGCCCTGCTGTTGTGTAGCATTTTCAAGATCCTTTATACAGCTTTGCAGTAGCACCCACTTTTTTTCATTGTTGTTCCCAGTTACTTTAGCATAACACCGACCAGGATGACTTTTACCTGTGGAACAGAATGGACAAGCTTGCTGTAGATTTTTTCTTTTCGTTCAAAAAGATAACAGTTTCTTACAAATAGAGTTCCCATAACTAGAGATATAAGACATGTGAACAGTAGCGTCATTTGCGGGGGGGGCAGGGGGGGCAGGGGGGGGCAATTGCCCCCCCCCCCCCCAAGGGTCGGCCAAAAGTGAAAAAGTGATGACCTTTTTTTTTTTTTTTTTTTTTAGGAGAAAAAAAAAGTTTTGAGCTAAAATTTGGTGGTCAGTAACGAGTTTCGTTGGAATTTAGGGCCGTAAATATAGGATATGCAGGACTGTAGAGTGTCTAAAATAACATTGATGAGCAAAAAAAAAAAAAAAAAAAAAAGGTCATCACATTTTTGCCCCCCCCCCCCCCCCAACCCGAAATGACGCCACTGCATGTGAAACCATGGGCGTCAACATTGCACCATGTAGCATTTTTCAAACTTAATGTTGCAATTTCTTACAGCAAATGCAATTAAATGGAAATTTTTCAAATTGATATCCTATCAAGGAATCCATTGCGAGTGGTCGCAAATCGATCAGAAGCTTCGTTTTTCTGCAATAAGCAATAGAACCGGAATCACCGGGTAGAATCAAAGTAAGAGGAACCTAATTCGAAAAAACCACCGATTTCTCAGGAAGGAGTTCTCGAATCGATTCGGCGACCATCGGAATCGATTTCTCGGACCATTTATTTGCGTTGGGAAAGTCAATTTTAAAGTCGTTCTGCGATACTTCGATTTTCCGGCCAAAGAAATCGACGATGTAACCACCCCTTTGCGTTTTTTCCGATTTTCTACGGGGGAGGGGGGAATTTCGAGTTAGGCATCGATTCCTACGTATTCGGATTCGAGGAGTCGATTGCGAGTGGTCGCAAATCTATCGGAAGCTTCGTTTTCCTGTGATCAGCAAAAGAACCGGAATAACCGGCTAGGTTTAAAGGAAGAGGAACCTAATTCGGAAAAAACACCGATTCCTCAGGAAGGAGTTCTCGAATCGATTCGGCGACCATCGGAATCGATTTATCGGACCATTTTGCGTTGGAAAAAGTCACTTTGAAAGCCGTTCTGCGATAATTCGATTTTCCGGCCAAAAAAATCGATGATGTAAAACACCCCTTTGCGTTTTTCCAATATTCTACGGGGAAAAAACATAGAGAGAGTGGCGAAATTAAGATAGGAATCTCCCATTATTACTGCGCTCAGCCACCATTAGGTACGCTCGCGCAAATAAAAGCGTTTATTGAGTTTAGGAGTGGATTTCGGAAGTTTTTAGTGCTGCCATCGTTATTTTTGGAGGTTTTTACACCCGAATCGACTATTAAATCGCTTATAGCAAAAGTAGTCAACAGCCCCATCATATCGGAGTGAAAAGATACCTACTTTAAGGTACGTGGAATCTAGAGCCGGGTCCACACCTGAGCATTTCGGCGCACCGGACGGTTGCATGAGCATTGGCGCGCATTCGGGCGAATGCTGTACGGTACGCCGTAAGGTGCGGCGAAATGCTCAGGTGTGGACCCGGCTTAGCGAACGCGAACGCTACGAAAAAAATCCGCGCCATGTAGTTCAATGCAAGTGGCCACACCAGAGCGAACGCGAACGTTCGCAGCGCACGCAACGGATTCGCAGGCGAACGCGTTCGCGAACGTTTTGGCATTTCGCAATAAGGGATTCAAGGTGTTTCGTCATTGATAGGTGACTTCCAATGATGTAATGGGTGGATATTGACCGATGAATGTCCGTGCATCGTTTAGGCTGTAAAAAAACCTCTTTTTTTGTATTTTCTGTAATAATTCAGAACCATAAATATCACAATAAATATAGTGAAGCTCCGCTTTTTCTTTTTATTTAGGAATTAATGGCATAAATATCAGACAAAATAAGAGGAGAGGTTTCTAATAGCGTTGACTATAAAATGTTCACGTTTTTGGGGAAAAAATAACATTAGCTACATGGATTACAAATGGACAAAAGCGGGAAGATGTTCCGTGCAGGATACGTAGCGTCGCGTCGCGTCGCAAGGTATGCCACACCAGAGCGAACGCGAACGCTGGTTCGCGTTCGCTTAAGCCGGGTCCACAGTCCACACCTGAGCATTTCGGCGCACCACACGGCGCATGAGCATTCGCCCGCATTCTCATGCGGTGTGGGCTTTGCGGAGAATTTTTTTTTTATTTCGACGAACAGGCCGAACCGAATGGCGCACGAACACCGCCTCGGTCTGTTTGCTCGCGCTCAAAAAATGCTTGTCCGTGTCCGTATACATATAAACAGTCCACGCGCTTCTGAATGCGTCCACACCTGCGTTCGCGCCGCACGGAATTTTCTTTGACTCGGGTCACAAAAACCGCCTCCCTGAGCGAGCACGGCCAAACAGTCCGCACCGCACAACGTATGGCTCATTCGGTGCGACGCGACGTCCACATTGGCGCGCATTCGGGCGAATGCTGTACGGTACGCCGTACGGTGCGGCGAAATGCTCAGGTGTAGACCCGGCTTGAGGGTAAATCCACGAGAAAGAGCATTTGGTTGGATCCAATTTGATCGTGACGTTATCACTAAACAAACATCTACTACATGACGCACAAATTCGGCTGTTGCACACTTTTGCTATAAGCGATTTAACAGTCGATCCTGGTGTAAAAACCTCCAAAAATAACGATGGCAGTATCAGAAACTTCCAAAATCCACACCCAACTTCAATAAACGATTTTAATTGCGTGATTATAATGGTGACATAGGGCAGTAATAATGGGAGATTCCTATCTTAATTTTGTCACTCTCTCTATGCTGCCAAGGATGATTCTCAGAGTATTAGTCATCAGAGTAGTGATCCACATCCGATTAAACGGTACCATGACATCTGATGACACCGATGTCAAATGAAAGTCGTCTCTTATTTGTTATATTTTTGATGGAGTTACGGTATTGTTAGATGAGAATCTCCTATTAATACTGCCGTTTTGCGTATAATCAATGCTATTTTTCTATTCATCGATGATTCCACCGGTTGAGAAAAGATTACACAGTTCGCAGTTCAGAGCATGACTGTAATAAACTAAAAAACTCGCATCTGTAATCTTTTCTCAACCGGTGGAGTCGTCGATGACTTTAAAAAACTTGCGGATATTTTAATTAATCAACGGAGTTTCCACCGATGTAGGAAAGATTACAGATCAGGGTATTTTCGTGCATTACAGTCATACACTGAACTGAACTGTGTAATCTTTTCTCAACCGGTGGAATCATCGGTGAATAGAAAAATAGCATTGATTATACGCAAAACGGCAGCCCTGGTTATAGCAAAAGTGTGCAACAGCCCCATTGAAATAAGTAAGATTGAAAACATAGCCGTAGCCAGGATATTGTCTTTCTCTCTCTTAGCCCATTTAAACGCATGTGTTAGAAAAGGACAGAAAGAGGGGCTGAAGTCACGTGACAGCCCCTATATCCTTCCTTTTCTAACACATGCGTTTAAATGAGCTAAGAGAGAGACAGACAATATCCTGGCTAAGGCTATGATTGAAATTACCCTCAAACTCGAAGCAGTCGCCTCCATCAATTTTTGGGCACAGTTGAGACGCTCCGTCCTTCCACCCAGGTTCCTTCGTTAATTGCTTAGCCGAGTCATCGCAATGGCGTTTCCTTTTTTTGTTTTTATGCGAGCCTTTGCCTTGATTGTACCACCAGCACGGGTTATCCTTGTATATCTCGTTCCCATTGAAGGTTATCGCTGCATTAATCTCGTTATCAGGCGGATCCGTCGCCAAAGGCTGTGGTGTATCTCCGTAACCTGCGTCCCCGTGGTCTTCTTTTATGATACCCAAATCATTTGTAGGTGGTGGTAGCGTTGTCACCGCCACTGGTGGAGTGTTACCACCTGGAGTGTTACCGCCTGGAGTGTTACCGCCTGGAGTGTTACCGCCTAGAGCGGTATCGCCCCCTGGTCCTGTATCATAGTCGTCGTAATCTAGGGATGGAAAAAAACACGCTAATGATAGGTAGAGAGTTCGGAAAAGAGTTAAGTAATAATAGACGAGAGTCTCAATGAACCAGCTGTTCTGCTGCGTTTATCGGTTTTCGCCAAGAAATTATTTAATAATAAGCTAACTCTTTTTTCAACTGTCAAATAAAGAATGAGGGTCCCCATTTGAAGAATTGGATCTCAAGAGGTGGTTCACACCCTGGGGCTCCGGGGGGGGGGGGCTCAAAAGTCAGTGATCCCCCTGTAAGATATGTCCCCCTGAAAATAATCAAACACGTGCGTGTTTCAGCGTTTTTCACGATTCGGCGCCGTTTTCGAGGTGATACTTTATTGGCTACTGCATGCATTCAGTGGCGTCGCGTGCCATCTGGCAACAATGCAACTTGCAACTGCTGCTCCATTTAAACTCATGTAAAATATCAAATTCAGGGGGTGCGCAGTGCACAAGGAAAATTCGATATATTTAATGAGTTTAAATGGAGCAGTTGCAAGTTGCATTGTTGCCAGATGGCACGCGACGCCACTGAATGCATGCAGTAGCCAATAAAGTATCATTGGCGACCAGTGAAGGCTCGTTGGCGACCAATGAACGTTTACTGGTCGACAATGAGCGTGCATTGGCGGCCAATGCAAGCCCATGAAGATTCATTGGCGTTTGGCGGTCAATAAAATTTCATTGGTTTTACACTAGCCGCCAATGAAAAACTTTAACTAGGGCAACGTGATTGAGAGGATTTGAGGGGTGTGATATTGACAGTGGCGTAGGGTGCAATAATGGGTTTGTTGCACACTTGTGCTATGAGCGATTTAACAGTCGATTCTGGTGTGAAAACCTCCAAAAATAACGATGACAGCACAGCACTAAAAAGTTCCGAAATCCACTCCTAAACTTAATAAACGCTTTTACTTGCGCGAGCGTAATGGTAGCTGAGCGCAGTGATAATGGGAGATTCCCATCTATAACAAGACTGTAACTCCATCAAGAAGTGACCAATAAGAGACGACTTTCATTTGACACCGGTGTCACTAGGTGTCACGGTACCATTCATCGGATGTGGATCATTACTCTGATGACTAATTACTCTGTGAATCATCCTTGTCAGCATAGAAATAGTGACGAAATTAAGATAGGAATCTCCCATTGTTACTGCCCTCGGCCACCATTACGCCCTCGCTAATAAAAGCGTTTATTGAGTTTAAGAGTGGATTTCGGAAGTTTTTAGTGCTGCAATCGTTATTTTTGGAGGTATTTACACCAGAATCGACTGTTAAATCGCTTATAGCAAAAGTGTTCAACAGCCCCATTTGACAACATTGCAGTTCGCCCATTAAAAACTCATGAAAAAGCTCCAAGAATTGGGTGTTCGGTGAGCACCTTTCCATTCGACCTTTTACATTGGTTTGAATGGACAAAATACAGCGTTGGCAAATGGCCACTGGATATGGAAACTTCGAGGAGGTGTAGCCATGATCACTGGCGTAACCAGGATCTCTTCCATCTCTCTCATTTCCCATTTGAATGTATAAGTAGGAAAAGGACAGAAAGAGGGGGTTTTATCCCCTTGTCCATCCTTGTCTAACATAGGTTCCTTGAAGAAACTCGCGGTGCGCTACTGGCCATGATTGAAATCTCCTGTGGACATTTTACACGGGCGGGATTCGTTAGCCTCACTTTTTTTAACCTTTAAAAATAAGTTGTAACGAATCCACTCAAAATTGGTTTTAAACGGAATTACAAGTGTTTGTGAATTAACTCCTTATTGGCCAAGCCCGAGTATATACTCGTTTTTCTCCTCTTAGTCTATTTCACATTGTTTCAGACTTTCAGTCTTTATTCCGGATAAATGCGATTATCGATGAAAACGCTAACAAGATAAGATTGCGTCGGGCGCCTTCAAATTATCGTATAGGCAATTCCAACTCCCCCGAGTACGAACAGTTAACTACCTTCCCTATATAGACGGAAGAGTGGCGTTCTTTAAACCTGGTTAGAAGGTTAAAGGTGGCTATCTGGACACAGAAATTGATGCGACAGGTTTTTCTGTAAGTATGTGCTCGACAAAGAAACTGACATACAGTATAACAGAAACAGGCCAAATTTTCTTACCCGGATAGTTGTATTAAAATTCCGTGTCCAGATAACCACTCTAGAACACTCGCACTTTCGTTTGAAACTAATTTCCGGTGGACTGTTTTCTAACAGATTAGGTCCCAATTCTTGACTGCAATAACGATCGTTATTGAAAGAGATGCTGTTTTTCAGAATAATATAGACCTGTTTAGTGTGACGTCACGAAAAAAATTGGTTCCAAACAAATGTTCCATCTCACTCGCTCTAGTGGGTCCCCCCCCCAAAAAACACGATCCAAATTTTCAAACACAAATTTGTGCTAGTAAACAACAAGTTCTCTCAGATTTTATTACACCATTGGATTCCACGCACCTTAAAATATGAGCACGCTACAACAAACTTTTTGAAACATCGCGCATTAATGCACAATCACAGTTATATCGAAGAAAGTCCTATGTTTTGTCCTTGTCACACACACAGTTTCTTATGGGCACAAAATTCTAGGATATAGACTCATCGGCACCATCACACCATGTGTTATACCTCGAATAAGCTTTCGGTACGAAGGGAGGTTAGGATGATTATGAGATTGAGTGTCATGGCGGGCGGTGATACCCCATAAGAGACCGTGAGTAAGACAATGACAAAACATAAAACATCTTTCGGTATAATTGTGATTGTAAATTCGTTTGTGATCTTTTAGGAATTGTGTCAGAGTGAAAAGATACTTTAAGGTACGTGGAATTAAGGTACATACTTGGAATAGACTGTTTTAGTAGAGCGATATATCGTATCGATTGCCGTCCGATAGGGCCTCTGGCTCCAAACAAACTCTGGTTCAATGTAATTTCCCCATAAGCGAACTTTTGAACGGAAATTTACGGTATTAAATCAAACAATTAATGCGACCTTTTTGCGATTATGAATTCTACGTCCTCAAAAATACTTAATATTGCCTGGTTCCACCTGTAAAACTGCCGGAATCAACAAGATATTACAGATTAAACGATGCGTTTGGAGGTTGGAATCACCCAAATGTTATTGTTGTTGTTGTGGAATTGGCGGGATTTCGGGCGATTCTAACTTACAAACGCAACATTTAATCTGTAATATCTTATTGATTTCTTAGTTTTAGTCAAGGAACCAGGCATACTCAAGCGTTTTCGAGGACGTAGAATTCATAATCGCAAAAAGGTAGCATTAATTGTTTGATTTATTACCCTTTTCCGTTCAAAAGTTCGCTTAGGGGGAAATTACATTGAACCAGAGTTTGTTTGGAACCAGAGGCCCTCGGACGGCAATCGATACGATATATCGCTCTACTAAAACAGTCTATATAATGGTACAATGAAATTTAAGAAAACTGGTGGTTAACTAGCATGAATTTGCGTTCGAAAATTTGGATCTGATTTCTTATGAGTAAAAATCAGCGAGAGTGAGCGAGATAGAGCATTTTTTTGGAACCAATTTTGATCGTGACGTCATCACTAAAAAGGTCTATTTAAGTAGAGCAAAAATTAACGATAGGTAATCACCGCGGTCATTATTACTGTAAATAGACCAGGGCTGCCGTTTTGCGTATAATCAATGCTATTTTTCTGTTCACCGATGATTCCACCGGTTGAGAAAAGATTACACAGTTCATTTCAGTGTATGACTGTAATGCACGAAAATACTCTGATCTATGATCTTGCCTTAATCGGTGGAAACTCCGTTAATTAATTAAAATATCCGCAAGTTTCTTACAGTCATCGACGATTCCACCGGTTGAGAAAAGATTACAGATGCGAGTATTTTAGTTTATAACAGTCATGCACTGAACTGAACTGTGTAATCTTTTCTCAACCGGTGGAATCATCGGTGAATTGAAAAATAGCATTGATTCTACGCAAAACGGCAGCCCTGAAATCGACACTCCCATTGCGCCCCCTTTCAGCCACACTTTTGCCTTTTTTTAAGCGTGCCGTATATATACGGTACGCTTCTTGTTTTCATTTTCATATCTAATATATAGGTTCAATGCCTTGCTTATGGCAAAACCTTTGGCGGGAAGGTTTGAAAAATTAAAAACGTATTTTCTTAAAACTGGTTTCATTAATCGTTAATTTATTGCTGCAATCCAGGAGGTCTCGGCGTCTATTTTCTTAAAATTGTAAAAGTTTTGGTATTCCTGTTAATTTCAATAAGTTATTAAGCGTCAAAGTCGAATTCCTTCAAACGAGAATTCCATGCAGGTCCAGCAACCTAAGTCATTTGTGCCAACCTATGAGTCGAAATTCCAAGGCAGGAGGGGGGTGGAAACATCCTTCACAGAAACCCTCTTTGCCCCTCGCCTTTGGGCTCCACCGGTCTCAAGATTTCTTCACGGTGCATTAAGCGGTCGGATCGCGCATCGTAAAAGTGTCCAAACCTGTTTGACGAGGATATATCGAAAAGAAGCGACGAGGTATTGATGAAGAGCGGGAGGGGTATAGAAAAGAGAGAGGCTCATTCATATCTTTAAGTAGACCTGTTTAGTGATGACGTCACGATCAGAATTGGTTCCAAATAATTGCTCTATCTCGCTCACTCTCGTGGATTTACCAGATCCAAATTTTCGAACGCAAATTCATGCTTTACTCTGTTCAGGATAATTTGAAACTTGGCGAGTCAGGTATAAACGCACTACTTTGCAACGCGGCACCCATTGAGACGATGATTTCGGGTGGCATCGCTCATTCAGGGTTTGTCCCACTCCACCCGCGCCGTGATGGAAGAATACCGAGAAACGGCAGACTATGAATTTTATCTGTGCAAAAGTCAAATTACAAACGGTCAGAGATACGAAGAAATGGATAAAATTTTTGCCCTAAAGGGCCGTAACTCGACGAAAGTAGTCGGAAAACATATCTCACCACTCTCGAGGATTTATTTTGTTAAAAAAAATAAAATAAAATAAAAATAAACCAAGCCTTTCTTTAAATGTTCCGACTTTTTTTTTTCGAGAGTGGTAAGATATGTTTTCCGACTACTTTCGACGAGTTACGGTCCTTTAGGACAAAAATTTCATCCATTTCATCGTATCTCTGACCGTTTGTAATTTGACTTTTGCACAGATAAAATTCATAGTCTGCCGTTTCTCGGTATTCTTCCATCACGGCGGCGGAGTGGAGTGGGACAAACCCCGAATGAGCGATGCCACCCGAAATCATCGTCTCAATGGGTGCCGCGTTGCAAAGTAGTGCGTTTCTACCTGACTCGCCAAGTTTCAAATTATCCTGAACAGAGTATAGTTAACCAACAGTTTTCTCAAATTTTATTGCACCATTAGATTCCACTTGCCTTAAAGTATCTTTTCACTGTAAGGTAAACACCCCAGTACCCGACACCCCCGAAAGTCGCGCTAGTATCCGAACCGTATCTACAACTCGGGGAAAAATAAGAAAATTAAGCAAGATTGCTTCACGCCGATTTTTTTCACAAAACTAGACATAGATTGCAGCACCATCCAGTGTTTAAGTTTTTATTTATTTACCTTTTGAGCAATTATTCGTGTCATCGAAAATGATGTCAAGTGTCAAAACTTCGTAACAGCGGCCGGTTTGTTGTGGCTTTCGTTAAGAAAAGGGGAAGAGAAATTAAGGTTTTACGAAGTTATTAAACGTTGTATTTAACTTTTGTTGGATTAAATGAGTTCTTAGTAATTCTGGGAATCGATTCACGGTAAATTGTTCACTATTTGCCTATTTTTGCCCTCAGAATTGCCGAATCGGGTACTGGGTCGGAATTCCGTCCTTGAGCCAGTATCCGACATTGTCAATCGCGGCGTGTCGGGTATTGGATTTAGGTGCGAATGATGTCACCCAATACCCGATTTCGAAGTCTTATCGACCCAAAATATTGAGAAAGTCTGAAAATTATCCCTAATTATCATACTGACGTATATTAGTGATTCTTTAGGGTATCCCCAGAAATTATCTTGGACCTGTTTGCATTATCTTCGTAATATTCGTATGAGTCCTAAATGGGAGTGCTGCGTTGATCTTTAACTAACGAACTAAGAGACACTGACAGTGCCATAAGAAGCAATGAGTGCGAGAGAGAGAGACCTTTTTCGAAAACGGTCTCTCTCTCGCACTCGTTGTCGCTTACGGGAGCAACTTCCCATAAGAAGCAATGAGTGCGAGAGAGAGACCTTTTTCGTGAAGCGGTCTCTTTCGCACTCGTTGCTGCTTACGGGAGTATAACTTGCCATAAGATTCAATAAGTACGAGAGAGAGACCTTTTTTGTAAAATAGTCTCTCGCACTCGTTATTGCTTACGGGAGTAACTTCCCGTAAGAAGCAATGAGTGCGAGAGAGAGGCCTAAAGAGACCCTTTTCTTAAAACGGTCTTTCTATCGTACTCGTTGTCGCTTACGGGAACAACGTGGAAAACGGACCGATCCGCCATAAGACGCAATGAGTGCGAGAGAGATACCTTTTTCGTAACACGGCCTCTCTCTCGCATGCGTCGTCGCTTACGCGAGCGACATGCCATAAGAGCCAATGAGTGCGAGAGAGAGACTTTTTTCATAAAACGGTCTCTCTCTCGCACTCGTTGTCGCTTACGAGAGCAACTTGCCATAAGAAGCAATGAGTGCGAGAGAGATACCTTTTTCGTAACACGGCCTCTCTCTCGCATGCGTCGTCGCTTACGCGAGCGACATGCCATAAGAGCCAATGAGTGCGAGAGAGAGACTTTTTTCATAAAACGGTCTCTCTCTCGCACTCGTTGTCGCTTACGAGAGCAACTTGCCATAAGAAGCAATGAGTGCGAGAGAGATACCTTTTTCGTAACATGGCCTCTCTCTCGCATGCGTCGTCGCTTACGCGAGCGACATGCCATAAGAGCCAATGAGTGCGAGAGAGAGACTTTTTTCATAAAACGGTCTCTCTCTCGCACTCGTTGTCGCTTACGAGAGCAACTTGCCATAAGAAGCAATGAGTGCGAGAGAGATACCTTTTTCGTAACACGGCCTCTCTCTCGCATGCGTCGTCGCTTACGCGAGCGACATGCCATAAGAGCCAATGAGTGCGAGAGAGAGACTTTTTTCATAAAACGGTCTCTCTCTCGCACTCGTTGTCGCTTACGAGAGCAACTTGCCATAAGAAGCAATGAGTGCGAGAGAGATACCTTTTTCGTAACATGGCCTCTCTCTCGCATGCGTCGTCGCTTACGCGAGCAACTTGCCATAAGAGGCAATGAGTGCGAGAGAGATACCTTTTTCGTAAAACGAATTTTGAGGTTATGTTGGTTGTAAACACAGGGGTGTCGGATACTGGATTCAAAAATTCGGCTACTAGAACCTGCGGCAGTCGGAGTGTCGGATACTGGGGATTTTGACTTTTTTCCGTTTTTCTTTCATAATTGTAACAAAAAACCATCATTTTAAATTCATTTGATATTCAAACGAAAGCTAATGAAATTCTCTATCAGTATATCCCTAATTTGACTTCGTGGGACTCTGCCTTGAATTTATGTGATTTTTTGATATAAAAAAATCCTTAAGAGTGTCGGGTACTGGGGTGTTTACCTTAACATAATTCCTAAAAGATCACAAGCGAATTTACAATCACAGTTATACCGAAAGACGTTCTACGTTTTGTCCTTGTCTTACTCACGGTCTCTTATGGGAGTATCACCGCCATGACACTCAATCATTCTAACTTCTCTTCGTATCGAAGCTATTGTTCGAGGTACAACACATGCCGTGATGGTGCTGATGAGCCTATATCCTAGAATTTTGTGCTCTTAAGAAACTGTGAGTGTGACAAGGACAAAACATAGGACTTTCTTCGATATAACTGTGATTGTGCATTGATGCGCGATGTTTCAGAAAGTTTGTGTAGCGTTCTCATATTTTATCACTGAGAAAAAAGTGGGTGTTAAAACTGTAAGAATAGAACCATAGATGTATTTCGCCTTATTTCAATCATAAGACCTATCGTTGCTATAATCAGCGCGCTTGAATCTACACGAATTTCGATTGTCTCTATGGAATTTCGATTATTTCTATGGGAAATAAAGCGCGGGAATATATATCCAATCGGAAAATTTTTTGAAACAATCGGAAATTTTTATAAGGGACGTGGAACCCAATGGTGTGATAAACACAACTGGTGTAAAGAACGTGTTGTTTACTAGCACTTGTATTTGAAAATTTGGACCGTGTTTCGTATGGGAAAACCCACGAGAGCGAGTGAGACGGAGCCTTTGTTTGGAACCAATTTTTTTCATGACGTCACACTAAACAGGTCTTTGCATCGGAAACATTTGAAATTCTGGGGGATCGGCAAATTGAAAGCCCCTCAATGAGCGTCGATGGAATCAAGGGATTTTTGAGGACATTTTTGGCGTTTTGTTGAAAAATAGGTGTTTAAAATCCAGAACACAGGGAGCCAGAGGGGTAAAATTCGCATTAATTGCTCTAAAAAGTGAGAGGGGCTGTCACGTGTCTTCCACCCCTGGACAGCTTCCTCGCTGCGGCTATGGAATTGACTCTGGAATAACTTATTTACCTATCCTAAAAAGTTCGTTGCGTGTACAAAATTTTTCACTGGAAGCTTCTTCAAATTTTGGAAACTATAGGTCCATATGGAACTTTGCTTTTCCAACACGAAAAATGATATCGACCGACGGCAACAGAAAAAAAAAAGAAATAATATGACAATGCGTTATAGTGAATAATGGCAAAGTTTTAACTGTAAACTTTCGATACTTTTCAAGAAAATAAATGGGGAGAGGGGGAATTAAAATCCACAAACCTCTTAAACCTCCACACCTACTAATCTATACCCCTAGAATGCTTGATGTGTAAAGGGCACTTGAAATGGTTAGTTCTGTATATTAAAGGATTATTTTTTCATGAATTCGCAAGTGTTCCATTTATGCATATTACGTATCTACATCGTGACAATCGCAATAAGTGCTGACAGCACCTAAAACGGAAAAAAATATAAAAAAACTGTTTATTATTTAGAATCACGGCTTTTCCGAATATGACACTTTTTGACTTCAAAAGAACGCAACCTCATGTTTGATCCCTGAACAAGCCGTTTAAAAGGTGGAGGGATTTAGAAATATCTATTGTCTATAGTTTATGTGGGTAAAAAAGATCGAGCCTTATCAAATAATTTTCTCTTTTCAGCTTTCAATGGGTTTGTTGCAAACTTTTGCTACAGTGCTATAGAGTTTTGATTCTGATGTAAAATTGTCTGAAAATTACATTGGCGGCATCAAATAGTCATAAAATCCACTAATAAACCCAAAAAATGCGTTATAAATAAAGCCAAAATGGCAGTCGTAAAGCCGAACAATCTGTGCACGCGCACGACGAACATCAGAGATAGGTGACCCATTTTCCCCTTTTTCGTTAAGGGGGGGGGGGAGAAAAATATCTCTACAGTCAAACTGTGATTTTAAAAATGTGCATGGTCAAGATGTTGTCTTTTTTGAAGGGGGCGGGGGGGGGGGAGCAATATATCAAGAACAGGGTGTTTCAAAACTTGAGTGCCAAACTTGAGTGTATTTTTGGGGTCAACATACATATATATGAGACTTTATTTTTCTACATGAGTATGTGCTGCAAATGTTTCTCTTCTGAGCTAGAGCCCTCCAAAGTTTTGAAAACAAAAAACAAAAAAACAAACACAAAAAACAACGCCTTTGACTCATCTCCTTATAGATACATCTGATCTAAATTTATTTTTTTCATAATTTCTCACCAAACAAGCTCAATTGGACAGCACTTGTCACAAAAGAACCGAGTGACATTTTTGATAAAATAGAGTTATTAATTGATAGAGCTAGCAATACTGAATCTCGAAGCAACGAGTGCTTCTTCTATAATAACAACTATTTCCCGTCAAAATTCTAGGTAAAAGTGAGCTGGTGAGCCTCATTGATGTCATTGTCCATATGATGAAATAAAATGAGAACTTGGTTCCTTTGGCTGATTAGGTTAAACCTTAATCCGAGTCACGTAAGGAACCAACTCCGACTTGGTTCCTTTTATAGAATTGGGAACGGACTTAAATCCGGATTAACGGATTTTAAAATAATCAACAGTGTAAACCAACTCTGCCGTTTGGTTTCTCTTAGAGTTTCGTTTTTCGTGATTATGCCAAAAAAAAAGAAGAAAGGAACCAAGTCACTTTAAACGCTAAAAATTAAGTACCTTTCCTACATAGTAAATTCCACTTTTCCGGTGTTGAAATGCAAAAACACAACACGGTAGTTGAATGAAATCAAAACGTAAGTAATTCCAAGTTTTTTGTTTAAATGCTAGCTCTTCAACTTTGGACTCAATTTTCTCGAGATCAGCTCCATGTTGAATGCTGTCTAATTATTATCATTGCTAGCAAAATCATTAAAGCTGTTCAGACTTTAGTGGCACGCTTTTCCAACACCTGCGTGTTGGAATTTTCCCTGCTTGTTTTTTTTTTTTTTTTTTAGTTTTTTTTTTTTTTTTTTTTTAGTTTCTTCTTTGCCTTCATTTTTTTTAGTTTTTTGCCCAACTTTTTCTGTTTTTATTTTCTTTCCTTTCCATGGGCCTTATATTATTAAATTCCTCTTTTCCCCTTCTTCCTCTTGTTTACCAATATTTCTTTCCTTTTTCTCTCTCCCTCTCTTCATTTCTCCTTGTTCTCTTCTTTTTATTTGTTTGGGCTCCTCAGAAGCTGACGCCTGTGTGCGCCGCGCCGCGGCGCCGTGCATGCGGTGCACACGCTGCACACGACTTTTGGCTGGCCCTAAGTCACTATAGAGTGGTGCTATCCATCGAATTGAAATCTGGAAAAGTTTTGCCTGGAATCACCTTAACTCTTTTTGGACCAAGCCCGAGTATATACTTGATTTTCTCCTCTGGTATATTTCACATATTTTCAGTCACAGTCCTCATTCCGGATAAACTCGATTATCCACGGAAAAAAAACTACGGTGAAAATAACCATACGGATACCTGATTTTGGCACCTGCTAGATGTTATGGTAAACTTGACCAGAAGTATGGTACATTTACCGATACTTTGAGTAAGTTCGACATGCAATCAGGTAACATCACCTAGTACCTAGTCAAAACTAGTATACTTCTGGTTAACATTATCATAACATCTAGCAGGTGCCAAAATCAGGTATCCGTATGGTTATTTTCACTAATCTTTTTTTTCCGTGTCGATGAAAACACTTACAAGATAAGGCTTCGTTCGGGCGCCTTCAATTCATCGCGTAGGCAATTCCAATTCCAACTCCTACGAGTACCAGCAGTTAACTACCTTCCTTACAATCACGGAGGAGTGACGTTATTTTTTTTTTTTTTACTAACCTGGTCTGTAAAGGGTTAAGCCCCAACTCTGGCTGTACTTACCGTCATTGTAGAGGGGTCCTGTCCCCCACATGTTCAAATTGTTCATGTTCATATCGGATCCGGTTCCCGTGTTGATGTTGGGGTTTTGGCGGCGAACAAAAGGGGAGAGCGGGTTGCGATTGTACAACTTCCACAGGTAGTCATAGTTGTAGTCATCGTAGAACCAGGCCGGGATTCTAACAGCTAAGGTCACATCCTGCCTCGGAGACAAAATGAAGGAACATCAATTGTTTGGTTAAGTTTTGCGCGATCGCAGTTGTTAACTATGAAGATCCCAGCAAAAAAAATTAAAAAAAATGGACGCTCAATGTCCTCAGGACGTCCGGAGGAAATTCGAAGGAAATTTTTAAAAAGTCTTAAACTGATCTGAAATGCCTTCTTTTGACATTAAAAAGGTAATCAGTGAAGAAAAAAAAAATAACGTCCAAATCACAATTTTTTATCGGGGAACCTATCCTATAAGTAGAGAGTTGACCCTTTCAGACCTGAAATTTTTGTTGTTGTTCAGAAACGGAATCTTGACCACCATGGTTGATCTCAGCGATATTTCCTCATCTAAATTGATGTAATATTATACTGTAATTTTATGTTTTCCATATAAGACTACATGTTATTTCAACGTCCATTGGAATGGATTCCAGGTTTGAAAGGGTTAAGGGCCTTTTACCCCATCCTGGAACCAAATTCTTTAAATCTGCACCTTAGGAAGTGAAATTTTTTCATCAGATGCTGTGGGGCCTAAAAAAAAAATCCGACATTTTAGCTGAGCAGGTTGCATACACCTGCCCCTGAAGTATTCAAATTACTCGAAAATATAGTCCTCTCCCAAGAAAAGGGAGTCCTTTGAGTGTGTTTGTGTCAAATGCAGAATGTGTTTTTCGACAACATTTGCCATGCGATGCAAAAAAAAAAAGAAGGTCATCAGTTTCTTGCCTCCTGGCCCCAGCACCAGCAGTACTCACTTCCCAAGTATTTGACGCTGAAAAATGCAGGGCTGCCGTTTTGCGTAGAATCAATGCTATTTTTCTATTCACCGATGACTCCACCGGTTGAGAAAAGATTACACAGTTCAGTTCAGTGTATGACTGTAATGCACGAAAATTCTCTGATCTGTAATCTTTCCTTAATCGGTGGAAACTTCGTTGATTAATTAAAATATCCGCAAGTTTTTTAAAGTCATCGACGACTCCACCAGTTGAGAAAAGATTACAGATGCGAGTATTTCAGTTTATCATAGTGTCATGCACTGAACTGAACTGTGTAATCTTTTATCAACCGATGGAATCATCGGTGAATTAAAAAATAGCATTGATTCTACGCAAAACGGCAGCCCTGGAAAAATGTCAAACAATAATCGGGCCTTTGACAAATCTAATTCATTCGAAGAAAAATAAATTACGGAAATTACTGAATGGGGCAGTTGCAACTTTCAAGGGTCTGCAATGTTGTCTTATTTATGAAGAAAATGAAAGTACTTGATGCGCTGGGAACGAAGATGCTTCAGGTTTATAATGAAGTCCCGTTGTTCCGGAGATGAGATTTTGGCCCAAAACACATTGTTTCAAATGAGAATTTCGCGCAGTGACGTCACTACGCACACGATTTTTTACAACTTTACACGTGTGTATCTCCAAAACCGGGACACTTAGAAAAAAACCAAAGGTAGAGGTAGTTTCAGAAGTGTAGGCGGCGGACCTAGACCGATAATCTTTGGAATTTGTCAACATTATTTCTGATATTACTCGATGAAAATTAATGAAAATGAAATTGAGTGTTCACTTTTCAACGAGGAACACTATAAACGCAAAAGAACAAAGTCAGAAGCAAGTTTGGTTTTATTTTAAAGGAATTAAATTTGAAAATTCGCCAAAGATTATGATTTAGGTCCGCCTACACTTCTGAAACGAGCTCTACCATTGTTCTCAGCTCAGCAAGTACTATCATGTTTTTCACAAAACACACAAAATTTCAGACCCTTGCAAATGCCCCATTTCAGTGGCGCAGCCAGGAATTTTTTTAGGGGGGGGTCTGAAAATTGTCAAATGGTAAAAAAATGGTACAATTAGTCTGAAAACGCAAAAAATGACCTGTCTTTGGGGCAAATTTTGATGTCGGGGGGGGGAGTCCAAACCCCATGTAGTACGCCTTTGCTCCATTTAGATGAGGAAACAGCACTAAGATCAACCATTTTAGTCAAAAATCCGAAAAAAAAATCAAGGTCTGAAGGGGTTAACGATGAAGTAAATGATCGGCCCACAGAGGGTGATGGTCATTGATTTATTTACAACGAAAAACACAAATATCCTTACCGAAATGAACCAGACTATAATGACGAGTCGAACCCCAATCAGAAGGGTTGCCGACATGAATGAGGAGGTTGCGGAGGGCTGGGGAAGACACAAATTCGACATTGACACATTTGTAGTTGCTGCGACAAAAATTGTCCTCCAAACTGGAGCCGCTGCAGCGAAACATGACGCCACGCCAGTCCCGCAATCGAAATAGAAATTGCTCGTTTGTTGGCGCGGAAATTGGAAAAACAGCCGGAAAGCCCACCAATTGAGCGACACCGTTGCCCACCCTGAATTGGGAAACTGTTCAAACCACCGTTGAAATCAATGCAAAATATAATAATTTATTTTACAACCAGTCATACAACCATTATTAAACTCGGTGTTGTCATATTTATGCACGAGAATATTATAAACTGTCTAATCAAAACAAGTTTAAATTTAATGATTTTCCTTGCACGATCTGGCAATGTAGTTGAGTAAGTACACGGTGGACAAACCCAGTCGAGGTTGCCCCGAAATTACCCGGGGGCAAACTTATAGTACGCAGTTCCACGTAGAATTTGATCGCACTTTGTGTTGACTCAGTTAAGCAAATTTAACCGCGAGAGCCAATAAACAAACAAGGTTAGACGTCAACGTCATTTATGATGAATTGGATGCCTCACTATGAGGGTATTCGAACTTTATTCGTGGTCAACATTTTTTTTCCCGGTGCAAATCGTCTAATTTTTTTTTTTTCTGTATGGCCAATAGAAAGTCTTCGATCTTTGTCTAGAGACAAATAGACCCCCGTCGCGTATCTGATTTCCCAGCAAAATTGTGGTCGGTACTCATCGAAACAACAGCCAACGGTCATCTATTGGGTCACCTACTATTGAGTGATGGACATAGGTTTAGGATTTTCCATGGTTTAAATAGACCTGTTTAGCCCATAACATCCTGAATTATTTAATTTTTTTTTTTAACCATTTTCAAAAACAACCCTTTATAAAGCAACCCTCAAACCTTTAAAAAAAATTTGTTAGAAATTCTACATTACCCTTCGGCTGATACCAAAAGACATTTAATCTATAACCTCTGATTGTCAATCTAATACCAAGGTAGATGGAGAACAGGTTAATCTATAACCTCTGATTGTCAATCTAATACCAAGGTAGATGGAGAACAGGTATAGACAACACTCTGAGGTTGGCTCTGATTGGTTGTGAAAAAAGCGACTCCGCCGCCATTTTTCTGACCGCGCGATTCAAATTTAAATTTCACATCTTGAAAAGGAAAGTAAACAACGTAATTGATTATGTTAATCCATTCTATAGTCACAACATTAACATTTAAAGATAAAAATTACATTGCATTGTTCAAGTAAAAAAAGTATTGCTTCAGATAAACTTCCCTTTCAAACCTAACCACAAACAACAATGCAAGATACACGGTGTAAATAGGAGACAAGATGGCGGCGAAGTCGCTTTTTCCCAAGTGGCCACGCCCCCTGAGCCGAGTGTTGTCCATACCTGTTCTCCATATACCTTGATCTAATACCCCTAAAAAATGAGATTTACCCCTCTACTGTAGCCATATGGCTACCAGGCTACGCTAGGATGTTATGGGTTAGTGTGACGTCGTGAAAAAATTGGATCCAAACAAATGCTCCGTCTCACTCGCTCTCGTGGGTTTTCCCATAAAAAACAGGATCCATATTCTCAAATGCAAATTCGTAACCGTAAACAACAAGATTTCTCAGATTTTATTACTCCATCGGATTCCACGTACTTTAAAATGTAATCACGCTACAACAACATTTGTGAAACATCATGCATTAATTTACAATCACAGTTACCTATTTCGAAGAAAGGCCTATGTTTTGTCCTTGTCCTACTCACAGTTTCTTTTGGGCACAGAATTCTGTGATATAGGCTCATCGGCACCATCATACCACGTGTTATACCTCGAACAAGCTTCGATACGAAGAATGTCATGAATGTCATGGCGACCATGGCGTTGATACACCCGTAAGAGACTATGTGAGTAAGACAAGGAAAAAACATACAACATCTCTCGGTATAACTGTGATTGTAAATTTATTTGTGATCTTTCATGAATTATTTCGGAGTGAAAAGATAATTTAAGGTACTATCGACGAATTAAAGACTGTCGCGAGATTTTCATAAGCGAAGTTTTGCCTTCAAGGTTCTGGTTCGGCCTCTCTTCATACTTCTCACACCTTGCTGGTGAGAGGCCAGTGCGGGTGGGGCGGAAAAGCCGTTGCAGATCAGTCCCACACTCACACACATAACTGAAAATGTCTGAAAATCTGGCGACAATCTTAAATTCGTCGATAGTACGTGGGTCGTGGAAACAATTGGTGTAATACAATTTGAGAAAACTGGTTGTTAACTAGCATGAATTCGCATTCGAAAATTTGGATCCAATTTCTTATGGGTCCACGAGAGTGAGCGAGACGGAGCATTTTTTTGGATCCAATGGGTCTGTTGCAAACTTTCGCTACAGCGCTATAGAGTGTTTAATCTCATGTAAAATCGCGTGAAAAGTCCATTGGTGGCACCAGAAAGTCATAAAATGCAGTATAAAACTCACAAGAGACGTTTAATGAAATCCAAGATGGCAGTAAAATATTGAGCAACCTGTATGCATGCACCACGAACATCCAAGGATAGCCAACCTCACAATCTCGATCGCACTCAATCACAACGTAAATAAACACATAACCTCTGAAGCTGTGATGTTGTCAACGTTGGCAATCCTTGGATGTTAAAGGTGTATGCATACAGATTGCTCGATATTTTACCGCCATCTTGGATTTCATTATACGTCTCTTGTGAGTTTATTATCGCATTTCATGACTTTCTGATGCCACCAATAGACTTTTCGGGCAATTTTACATACGACGAAACAATCTTTATCGTTGTAGCAAAAGTTTGCAACAGACCCATTCTGATCGTGACGTGACGTCATCACTAAACAGGTCTATCAGAGACAACAAAGACCAAGAACGACCTATCTTGCCCATAGTGGCAACTTTTTATTTGGGGGGGTCGCAACAAAGCAACGTCCAATGGCTCCTTGTGGACTGTTGAGCAAAGATGTTGATGTCAGTAACCAATCAGAACACAGCATCAATGTTTTGGTCGTTGGTCAACAATCCACATAGAAGCCGTTGGATGTTGTTCCCCTTGTTATTTTGTTGAGTCCCCAAAAACTGCGCGATCGGCTAGATTATCCCTGTTGTCTCTGGTTTAAATTAGCGGTTTTTTGGACAGAATTACGGTTTCTGATTAATGGGGCGGTTGCAGGGGTCTGCAATGTTGTGTTTTTTATACAGATGATGATAGTACTTGATGAGCTGAGAACAATGGTGCCCTTGGGTTTTTCCTAATTGTCCCGGTTTTGGAGATACACACAAGTAAAGTTGTAAAAAATATATAGTGTGAGTAGTGACGTCACTACGCGGCATTCCCATTTAAAACAATGTATTTTGGGCTAAAATCTCATCTGCGGAACAATGGGACTTAATTAGAAACCAAAGGTATTTTTGTTCTTAGCTCATCAAGTGCTTTAAATTTCCTCATAAAAACAAAACATTTTAGACCCTTGTAACTGCCCCATTATTTCAGATTCATATTTTTTTTCATTCTTTTTTTCTCTTTTTATTTACAGTGCTAGAAAATTACCGCGTACCAAACTTACGCTTAATATACATTTGAGTATATCTATGTGCGTTTTATAATTTACCCTTAAATTTTTAACTTTTGTTGCTATGCTAGCCACAGATTATCTTTGCTGGAGTAGCAAGTAACGTGAACTATAGTTCTATACTCCCGTTGGGGGTAGACATTGTCTGAACCAATGAAAATACAACAAACAAAAATAAAAATAAAGATAAAGATAAAGTTAAATAAACTAATAATAAGTAAAAAGGTAAGATAAATAAATGAATAAAGACACAAAAATACATACAGAAATAATTGAACATTTTGACTTCGAAGGGAAATTTCAGGCAGATTTTAATTGGACCAATGTTCATCATTCAACAGTACGCGATGGTTGGATGTTGTTTCGTTGAGCCCGCCCCCGCACGAGTGGATTCCACTGAAGCTCAACATGTTCAAATGGAAACTTTTAGATACTTCATCCGGGGACGTAATATTCCAAGACTTTATTTGCAGAAGATATGAAAACCCTTGAGGGCGATCGACTCCATGCGCCAAGCTGAATCGATTGAGGGGTCACAAGGGGGGTTTTGGTGCCATCACCTTTTTACCCACATTTATAAGGGTCATGAGTTGCATGAGTGATAGATCCTCAGATGCAAAAGATATGAAAACCCTTGAGGGCGATCGACTCCATGCGCCAAGCTGAATCGATTGAGGGGTCACAAGGGGGGTTTTGGTGCCATCACCTTTTTACCCATATTTAAGAGTCATCAGTTGCATGAGTGATAGATCCTCAGATGCAAAAGATATGAAAACCCTTGAGGGCGATCGACTCCATGCGCCAAGCTGAATCGATTGAGGGGTCACAAGGGGGGTTTTGGTGCCATCACCTTTTTACCCACATTTATAAGGGTCATCAGTTGCATGAGTGATAGATCCTCAGATGCAAAAGATATGAAAACCCTTGAGGGCGATCGACTCCATGCGCCAAGCTGAATCGATTGAGGGGTCACAAGGGGGGTTTTGGTGCCATCACCTTTTTACCCATATTTAAGAGTCATCAGTTGCATGAGTGATAGATCCTCAGATCAAAAGATATGAAAACCCTTGAGGGCGATCGACTCCATGCGCCAAGCTGAATCGATTGAGGGGTCACAAGGGGGGTTTTGGTGCCATCACCTTTTTACCCATATTCAAGAGTCATCAGTTGCATGAGTGATAGATCTTCAGATGCAAAAGATATGAAAACCCTTGAGGGCGATCGACTCCATGCGCCAAGCTGAATCGATTGAGGGGTCACAAGGGGGGTTTTGGTGCCATCACCTTTTTACCCACATTTATAAGGGTCATGAGTTGCATGAGTGATAGATCCTCAGATGCAAAAGATATGAAAACCTTGAGGGCGATCGACTCCATGCGCCAAGCTGAATCGATTGAGGGGTCACAAGGGGGGTTTTGGTGCCATCACCTTTTTACCCATATTCAAGAGTCATCAGTTGCATGAGTGATAGATCCTCAGATGCAAAAGATATGAAAACCCTTGAGGGCGATCGACTCCATGCGCCAAGCTGAATCGATTGAGGGGTCACAAGGGGGGTTTTGGTGCCATCACCTTTTTTCCCATATTTAAGAGTCATCAGTTGCATGAGTGATAGATCCTCAGATGCAAAAGATATGAAAAACCTTGAGGGCGATCGACTCCATGCGCCAAGCTGAATCGATTGAGGGGTCACAAGGGGGGGTTTTTGGGGCCATCACCTTTTTACCCACATTTATAAGGGTCATCAGTTGCATGAGTGATAGATCCTCAGATGCAAAAGATATGAAAACCCTTGAGGGCGATCGACTCCATGCGCCAAGCTGAATCGATTGAGGGGTCACAAGGGGGGTTTTGGTGCCATCACCTTTTTACCCATATTTAAGAGTCATCAGTTGCATGAGTGATAGATCCTCAGATCAAAAGATATGAAAACCCTTGAGGGCGATCGACTCCATGCGCCAAGCTGAATCGATTGAGGGGTCACAAGGGGGGGTTTTTGGGGCCATCACCTTTTTTCCCATATTCAAGAGTCATCAGTTGCATGAGTGATAGATCTTCAGATGCAAAAGATATGAAAACCCTTGAGGGCGATCGACTCCATGCGCCAAGCTGAATCGATTGAGGGGTCACAAGGGGGGTTTTGGTGCCATCACCTTTTTACCCACATTTATAAGGGTCATGAGTTGCATGAGTGATAGATCCTCAGATGCAAAAGATATGAAAACCCTTGAGGGCGATCGACTCCATGCGCCAAGCTGAATCGATTGAGGGGTCACAAGGGGGGTTTTGGTGCCATCACCTTTTTACCCATATTCAAGAGTCATCAGTTGCATGAGTGATAGATCCTCAGATGCAAAAGATATGAAAACCCTTGAGGGCGATCGACTCCATGCGCCAAGCTGAATCGATTGAGGGGTCACAAGGGGGGTTTTGGTGCCATCACCTTTTTACCCATATTTAAGAGTCATCAGTTGCATGAGTGATAGATCCTCAGATGCAAAAGATATGAAAACCCTTGAGGGCGATCGACTCCATGCGCCAAGCTGAATCGATTGAGGGGTCACAAGGGGGGTTTTGGTGCCATCACCTTTTTACCCATATTCAAGAGTCATCAGTTGCATGAGTGATAGATCTTCAGATGCAAAAGATATGAAAACCCTTGAGGGCGATCGACTCCATGCGCCAAGCTGAATCGATTGAGGGGTCACAAGGGGGGTTTTGGTGCCATCACCTTTTTACCCACATTTATAAGGGTCATGAGTTGCATGAGTGATAGATCCTCAGATGCAAAAGATATGAAAACCCTTGAGGGCGATCGACTCCATGCGCCAAGCTGAATCGATTGAGGGGGCACAAGGGGGTTTTGGTGCCATCACCTTTTTACCCATATTTAAGAGTCATCAGTTGCATGAGTGATAGATCCTCAGATGCAAAAGATATGAAAACCCTTGAGGGCGATCGACTCCATGCGCCAAGCTGAATCGATTGAGGGGTCACAAGGGGGGTTTTGGTGCCATCACCTTTTTACCCATATTCAAGAGTCATCAGTTGCATGAGTGATAGATCTTCAGATGCAAAAGATATGAAAACCCTTGAGGGCGATCGACTCCATGTGCCAAGCTGAATCGATTGAGGGGTCACAAGGGGGGTTTTGGTGCCATCACCTTTTTACCCACATTTATAAGGGTCATGAGTTGCATGAGTGATAGATCCTCAGATGCAAAAGATATGAAAACCCTTGAGGGCGATCGACTCCATGCGCCAAGCTGAATCGATTGAGGGGTCACAAGGGGGGGTTTTTGGGGCCATCACCTTTTTACCCATATTAAGAGTCATCAGTTGCATGAGTGATAGATCCTCAGATGCAAAAGATATGAAAACCCTTGAGGGCGATCGACTCCATGCGCCAAGCTGAATCGATTGAGGGGTCACAAGGGGGGTTTTGGTGCCATCACCTTTTTACCCATATTCAAGAGTCATCAGTTGCATGAGTGATAGATCCTCAGATGCAAAAGATATGAAAAACCCCTTTAGGGCGATCGACTCCATGCGCCAAGCTGAATCGATTGAGGGGTCACAAGGGGGGTTTTGGTGCCATCACCTTTTTACCCACATTATAAGGGTCATAGTTGCATGAGTGATAGATCCTCAGATGCAAAAGATATGAAAACCCTTGAGGGCGATCGACTCCATGCGCCAAGCTGAATCGATTGAGGGGTCACAAGGGGGGTTTTGGTGCCATCACCTTTTTACCCATATTTAAGAGTCATCAGTTGCATGAGTGATAGATCCTTTAGATGCAAAAGATATGAAAACCCTTGAGGGCGATCGACTCCATGCGCCAAGCTGAATCGATTGAGGGGTCACAAGGGGGGGTTTTTGGGGCCATCACCTTTTTACCCATATTCAAGAGTCATCAGTTGCATGAGTGATAGATCTTCAGATGCAAAAGATATGAAAACCTTGAGGGCGATCGACTCCATGCGCCAAGCTGAATCGATTGAGGGGGCACAAGGGGGGTTTTTGGGGCCATCACCTTTTTACCCATATTCAAGAGTCATAGTTGCATGAGTGATAGATCCTCAGATGCAAAAGATATGAAAAACCCCTTTAGGGCGATCGACTCCATGCGCCAAGCTGAATCGATTGAGGGGGCACAAGGGGGGTTTTGGTGCCATCACCTTTTTACCCATATTCAAGAGTCATCAGTTGCATGAGTGATAGATCTTAGATGCAAAAGATATGAAAACCCTTGAGGGCGATCGACTCCATGCGCCAAGCTGAATCGATTGAGGGGTCACAAGGGGGGTTTTTGGGGCCATCACCTTTTTTCCCACATTTTTAAAAGGGGCATAGTTGCATGAGTGATAGATCCTCAGATGCAAAAGATATGAAAACCCCTTTAGGGCGATCGACTCCATGCGCCAAGCTGAATCGATTGAGGGGTCACAAGGGGGGTTTTTGGGGCCATCACCTTTTTACCCATATTTAAGAGTCATCAGTTGCATGAGTGATAGATCCTCAGATGCAAAAGATATGAAAACCCCTTTAGGGCGATCGACTCCATGCGCCAAGCTGAATCGATTGAGGGGTCACAAGGGGGGTTTTGGGGCCATCACCTTTTTACCCATATTCAAGAGTCATCAGTTGCATGAGTGATAGATCCTCAGATGCAAAAGATATGAAAACCCTTGAGGGCGATCGACTCCATGGCCAAGCTGAATCGATTGAGGGGTCACAAGGGGGGGTTTTTGGGGCCATCACCTTTTTACCCATATTCAAGAGTCATCAGTTGCATGAGTGATAGATCCTCAGATGCAAAAAATATGAAAACCCCTTTAGGGCGATCGACTCCATGCGCCAAGCTGAATCGATTGAGGGGTCACAAGGGGGGTTTTGGTGCCATCACCTTTTTACCCCATTTATAAGGGTCATAGTTGCATGAGTGATAGATCCTCAGATGCAAAAGATATGAAAACCCTTGAGGGCGATCGACTCCATGCGCCAAGCTGAATCGATTGGGGGGCACAAGGGGGGTTTTTGGGGCCATCACCTTTTTACCCATATTAAGAGTCATCAGTTGCATGAGTGATAGATCCTCAGATGCAAAAGATATGAAAACCCTTGAGGGCGATCGACTCCATGGGCCCAAACTGAATCGATTGAGGGGTCACAAGGGGGGGTTTTTGGGGCCATCACCTTTTTACCCACATTTATAAGGGTCATAGTTGCATGAGTGATAGATCCTCAGATGCAAAAGATATGAAAACCCTTGAGGGCGATCGACTCCATGCGCCAAGCTGAATCGATTGAGGGGTCACAAGGGGGGTTTTTGGGGCCATCACCTTTTTACCCACATTTATAAAGGGGCATCAGTTGCATGAGTGATAGATCCTCAGATGCAAAAGATATGAAAACCCTTGAGGGCGATCGACTCCATGCGCCAAGCTGAATCGATTGAGGGGTCACAAGGGGGGGTTTTTGGGGCCATCACCTTTTTACCCATATTTTAAAAGTCATCAGTTGCATGAGTGATAGATCCTCAGATCAAAAGATATGAAAACCCCTTTAGGGCGATCGACTCCATGCGCCAAGCTGAATCGATTGAGGGGTCACAAGGGGGTTTTGGTGCCATCACCTTTTTACCCATATTCAAGAGTCATCAGTTGCATGAGTGATAGATCTTTAGATGCAAAAGATATGAAAACCCCTTTAGGGCGATCGACTCCATGCGCCAAGCTGAATCGATTGAGGGGTCACAAGGGGGGTTTTGGTGCCATCACCTTTTTTCCCCATTATAAGGGTCATAGTTGCATGAGTGATAGATCCTCAGATGCAAAAATATGAAAACCCTTGAGGGCGATCGACTCCATGCGCCAAGCTGAATCGATTGAGGGGGCACAAGGGGGTTTTGGTGCCATCACCTTTTTTCCCATATTCAAGAGTCATCAGTTGCATGAGTGATAGATCCTCAGATGCAAAAGAAGAAAACCCCTTTAGGGCGATCGACTCCATGCGCCAAGCTGAATCGATTGAGGGGTCACAAGGGGGGGTTTTTGGGGCCATCACCTTTTTACCCATATTTTAAAAGTCATCAGTTGCATGAGTGATAGATCCTCAGATGCAAAAGATATGAAAACCCTTGAGGGCGATCGACTCCATGCGCCAAGCTGAATCGATTGAGGGGTCACAAGGGGGGTTTTGGTGCCATCACCTTTTTACCCATATTAAGAGTCATCAGTTGCATGAGTGATAGATCTTTAGATGCAAAAGATATGAAAACCCTTGAGGGCGATCGACTCCATGCGCCAAGCTGAATCGATTGAGGGGTCACAAGGGGGGTTTTGGTGCCATCACCTTTTTTCCCCATTTATAAGGGTCATAGTTGCATGAGTGATAGATCCTCAGATGCAAAAGATATGAAAACCCTTGAGGGCGATCGACTCCATGCGCCAAGCTGAATCGATTGAGGGGTCACAAGGGGGGTTTGGTGCCATCACCTTTTTACCCATATTTTAAAAGTCATCAGTTGCATGAGTGATAGATCCTCAGATGCAAAAGATATGAAAACCCTTGAGGGCGATCGACTCCATGCGCCAAGCTGAATCGATTGAGGGGTCACAAGGGGGTTTTGGTGCCATCCCTTTTTTCCCATATTCAAGAGTCATCAGTTGCATGAGTGATAGATCTCAGATGCAAAAGATATGAAAACCCTTGAGGGCGATCGACTCCATGCGCCAAGCTGAATCGATTGAGGGGTCACAAGGGGGGTTTTGGTGCCATCACCTTTTACCCATATTTTAAAAGTCATCAGTTGCATGAGTGATAGATCCTCAGATGCAAAAGATATGAAAACCCTTGAGGGCGATCGACTCCATGCGCCAAGCTGAATCGATTTAGGGGTCACAAGGGGGGTTTTTGGGGCCATCACCTTTTTACCCTATTCAAGAGTCATCAGTTGCATGAGTGATAGATCTTTAGATGCAAAAGATATGAAAACCCTTGAGGGCGATCGACTCCATGCGCCAAGCTGAATCGATTGAGGGGTCACAAGGGGGGTTTTGGGGCCATCACCTTTTTACCCCCATTTTAAGGGGCATGAGTTGCATGAGTGATAGATCCTCAGATGCAAAAGATATGAAAACCCTTGAGGGCGATCGACTCCATGCGCCAAGCTGAATCGATTAGGGGTCACAAGGGGGGGTTTTTGGGGCCATCACCTTTTTACCCATATTTAAGAGTCATCAGTTGCATGAGTGATAGATCCTCAGATGCAAAAGATATGAAAACCCCTTTAGGGCGATCGACTCCATGCGCCAAGCTGAATCGATTGAGGGGTCACAAGGGGGTTTTGGTGCCATCACCTTTTTACCCATATTAAGAGTCATCAGTTGCATGAGTGATAGATCTTTAGATGCAAAAGATATGAAAACCCTTTAGGGCGATCGACTCCATGGCCAAGCTGAATCGATTGAGGGGTCACAAGGGGGGGTTTTTGGGGCCATCACCTTTTTTCCCCTTTAAGGGGCATAGTTGCATGAGTGATAGATCCTCAGATGCAAAAGATATGAAAACCCCTTTAGGGCGATCGACTCCATGCCCAAGCTGAATCGATTGAGGGGTCACAAGGGGGGGTTTTTGGGGCCATCACCTTTTTACCCATATTCAAGAGCATCAGTTGCATGAGTGATAGATCTTTAGATGCAAAAGATATGAAAACCCTTGAGGGCGATCGACTCCATCGCCAAGCTGAATCGATTGAGGGGTCACAAGGGGGGTTTTTGGGGCCATCACCTTTTTACCCATATTTTAAAAGTCATCAGTTGCATGAGTGATAGATCCTCAGATGCAAAAGATATGAAAACCCCTTTAGGGCGATCGACTCCATGCGCCAAGCTGAATCATTGAGGGGTCACAAGGGGGGGTTTTTGGGGCCATCACCTTTTTACCCATATTTTAAAAGTCATCAGTTGCATGAGTGATAGATCCTCAGATGCAAAAGATATGAAAACCCTTGAGGGCGATCGACTCCATGCGCCAAGTGAATCGATTGAGGGGTCACAAAGGGGGGTTTTTTGGGGCCATCACCTTTTTACCCATATTCAAGAGTCATCAGTTGCATGAGTGATAGATCCTCAGATGCAAAAATATGAAAACCCTTGAGGGCGATCGACTCCATGCGCCAAGCTGAATCGATTGAGGGGTCACAAGGGGGGTTTTGGTGCCATCACCTTTTTACCCATATTCAAGAGTCATCAGTTGCATGAGTGATAGATCCTCAGATGCAAAAGATATGAAAACCTTGAGGGCGATCGACTCCATGGCCAAGCTGAATCGATTGGGGGTCACAAGGGGGGGTTTTTGGGGCCATCACCCTTTTTTCCCATATTCAAGAGTCATCAGTTGCATGAGTGATAGATCCTCAGATGCAAAAGATATGAAAACCCTTGAGGGCGATCGACTCCATGCGCCAAGCTGAATCGATTGAGGGGTCACAAGGGGGGTTTTGGTGCCATCACCTTTTTACCCCTATTCAAGAGTCATCAGTTGCATGAGTGATAGATCTCAGATGCAAAAGATATGAAAACCCTTGAGGGCGATCGACTCCATGCGCCAAGCTGAATCGATTGAGGGGTCACAAGGGGGGTTTTGGTGCCATCACCTTTTTACCCCCATTTTTAAGGTCATAGTTGCATGAGTGATAGATCCTCAGATGCAAAAGATATGAAAAACCCCTTTAGGGCGATCGACTCCATGCGCCAAGCTGAATCGATTGAGGGGGCACAAGGGGGGGTTTTTGGGGCCATCACCTTTTTACCCATTTTAAGAGTCATCAGTTGCATGAGTGATAGATCCTCAGATGCAAAAGATATGAAAACCCTTGAGGGCGATCGACTCCATGCGCCAAGCTGAATCGATTGAGGGGGCACAAGGGGGGGTTTTGGGGCCATCACCTTTTTACCCATTTTTAAGAGTCATCAGTTGCATGAGTGATAGATCCTCAGATGCAAAAGATATGAAAACCCTTGAGGGCGATCGACTCCATGCGCCAAGCTGAATCGATTGAGGGGTCAAAAGGGGGGGTTTTGGTGCCATCACCTTTTTACCCATATTAAGAGTCATCAGTTGCATGAGTGATAGATCCTCAGATGAAAAAGATATGAAAACCCTTGAGGGCGATCGACTCCATGTGCCAAGCTGAATCGATTGAGGGGTCAAAAGGGGGGGTTTTGGTGCCATCACCTTTTTACCCTATTAAAGAGTCATCAGTTGCATGAGTGATAGATCCTCAGATGAAAAAGATATGAAAACCCTTGAGGGCGATCGACTCCATGGCCAAGCTGAATCGATTGAGGGGTCAAAAGGGGGGGTTTTGGTGCCATCCCCTTTTTTACCCATTTTTAAGAGTCATCAGTTGCATGAGTGATAGATCCTCAGATGCAAAAGATATGAAAACCCTTGAGGGCGATCGACTCCATGCGCCAAGCTGAATCGATTGAGGGGTCACAAGGGGGTTTTGGTGCCATCACCTTTTTCCCCCATATTCAAGAGTCATCAGTTGCATGAGTGATAGATCTTCAGATGCAAAAGATATGAAAACCCTTGAGGGCGATCGACTCCATGCGCCAAGCTGAATCGATTGAGGGGTCACAAGGGGGGTTTTGGTGCCATCACCTTTTTACCCACATTTATAAGGGTCATAGTTGCATGAGTGATAGATCCTCAGATGCAAAAGATATGAAAACCCTTGAGGGCGATCGACTCCATGCGCCAAGCTGAATCGATTGAGGGGTCACAAGGGGGTTTTGGTGCCATCACCTTTTTACCCATATTCAAGAGTCATCAGTTGCATGAGTGATAGATCCTCAGATGCAAAAGATATGAAAACCCTTGAGGGCGATCGACTCCATGCGCCAAGCTGAATCGATTGAGGGGTCACAAGGGGGGTTTTGGTGCCATCACCTTTTTACCCATATTCAAGAGTCATCAGTTGCATGAGTGATAGATCCTCAGATGCAAAAGATATGAAAACCCTTGAGGGCGATCGACTCCATGTGCCAAGCTGAATCGATTGAGGGGTCACAAGGGGGGTTTTGGTGCCATCACCTTTTTACCCATTTTTAAGAGTCATCAGTTGCATGAGTGATAGATCCTCAGATGCAAAAGATATGAAAACCCTTGAGGGCGATCGACTCCATGCGCCAAGCTGAATCGATTGAGGGGTCAAAAGGGGGGGTTTTGGTGCCATCACCTTTTTACCCAATTTAAAGGTCATAGTTGCATGAGTGATAGATCCTCAGATGCAAAAGATATGAAAACCCTTGAGGGCGATCGACTCCATGCGCCAAGCTGAATCGATTGAGGGGTCACAAGGGGGGTTTTGGTGCCATCACCTTTTTACCCAATTTTAAGAGTCATCAGTTGCATGAGTGAAAGATCCTCAGATGCAAAAGATATGAAAACCCTTGAGGGCGATCGACTCCATGCGCCAAGCTGAATCGATTGAGGGGTCACAAGGGGGGTTTTGGTGCCATCCCCTTTTTTACCCAATTTAAAGGGGTCATCAGTTGCATGAGTGATAGATCCTCAGATGCAAAAGATATGAAAACCCTTGAGGGCGATCGACTCCATGCGCCAAGCTGAATCGATTGAGGGGTCACAAGGGGGGTTTTGGTGCCATCACCTTTTTACCCATTTTTAAAGAGTCATCAGTTGCATGAGTGATAGATCCTCAGATCAAAAGATATGAAAACCCTTGAGGGCGATCGACTCCATGCGCCAAGCTGAATCGTTTGGGGGGTCACAAGGGGGGTTTTGGTGCCATCCCCTTTTTTACCCATTTTTAAGAGTCATCAGTTGCATGAGTGATAGACCCTTCAGATGCAAAAGATATGAAAACCCTTGAGGGCGATCGACTCCATGCGCCAAGCTGAATCGATTGAGGGGTCACAAGGGGGGTTTTGGTGCCATCACCTTTTTACCCAATTTATAAGGGTCATAGTTGCATGAGTGATAGATCCTCAGATGCAAAAGATATGAAAACCCTTGAGGGCGATCGACTCCATGCGCCAAGCTGAATCGATTGAGGGGTCACAAGGGGGGTTTTGGTGCCATCACCTTTTTACCCATATTAAGAGTCATCAGTTGCATGAGTGATAGATCCTCGATGCAAAAGATATGAAAACCCTTGAGGGCGATCGACTCCATGCGCCAAGCTGAATCGATTGAGGGGTCACAAGGGGGGTTTTGGTGCCATCACCTTTTTACCCATATTTAAGAGTCATCAGTTGCATGAGTGATAGATCCTCAGATGCAAAAGATATAAAAACCCTTGAGGGCGATCGACTCCATGCGCCAAGCTGAATCGATTGAGGGGTCACAAGGGGGTTTTGGTGCCATCACCTTTTTACCCATATTCAAGAGTCATCAGTTGCATGAGTGATAGATCTTCAGATGCAAAAGATATGAAAACCCTTGAGGGCGATCGACTCCATGCGCCAAGCTGAATCGATTGAGGGGTCACAAGGGGGGTTTTGGTGCCATCACCTTTTTACCCCATTTTAAGGGTCATAGTTGCATGAGTGATAGATCCTCAGATGCAAAAGATATGAAAACCCTTGAGGGCGATCGACTCCATGCGCCAAGCTGAATCGATTGGGGGGTCACAAGGGGGGTTTTGGTGCCATCACCTTTTTACCCATATTTAAGAGTCATCAGTTGCATGAGTGATAGATCCTCAGATGCAAAAGATATGAAAACCCTTGAGGGCGATCGACTCCATGCGCCAAGCTGAATCGATTGAGGGGTCACAAGGGGGGTTTTGGTGCCATCACCTTTTTACCCATATTCAAGAGTCATCAGTTGCATGAGTGATAGATCCTCAGATGCAAAAGATATGAAAACCCTTGAGGGCGATCGACTCCATGCGCCAAGCTGAATCGATTGAGGGGTCACAAGGGGGTTTTGGTGCCATCACCTTTTTACCCACATTTATAAGGGTCATGAGTTGCATGAGTGATAGATCCTCAGATGCAAAAGATATGAAAACCCTTGAGGGCGATCGACTCCATGCGCCAAGCTGAATCGATTGAGGGGTCAAAAGGGGGGGTTTTGGTGCCATCACCTTTTTACCCATATTTAAGAGTCATCAGTTGCATGAGTGATAGATCCTCAGATGAAAAAGATATAAAAACCCTTGGGGGCGATCGACTCCATGCGCCAAGCTGAATCGATTGAGGGGTCAAAAGGGGGGGTTTTGGTGCCATCACCTTTTTACCCATATTCAAGAGTCATCATTTGCATGAGTGATAGATCTTCAGATGAAAAAGATATGAAACCCTTTGAGGGCGATCGCTCCATGCGCCAAGCTGAATCGATTGAGGGGTCACAAGGGGGGTTTTGGTGCCATCCCCTTTTTTCCCATATTTAAGAGTCATCAGTTGCATGAGTGATAGATCCTCAGATGCAAAAGATATAAAAACCCTTGAGGGCGATCGACTCCATGCCCCAAAGCTGAATCGATTGAGGGTCACAAGGGGGTTTTGGTGCCATCCCCTTTTTTACCCATATTTAAGAGTCATCAGTTGCATGAGTGATAGATCCTCAGATGCAAAAGATATGAAAACCCTTGAGGGCGATCGACTCCATGCGCCAAGCTGAATCGATTGAGGGGTCACAAGGGGGTTTTTGGTGCCATCCCCTTTTTTACCCATATTCAAGAGTCATCAGTTGCATGAGTGATAGATCCTCAGATGCAAAAGATATGAAAACCCTTGAGGGCGATCGACTCCATGTGCCAAGCTGAATCGATTGAGGGGTCACAAGGGGGGTTTTGGTGCCATCACCTTTTTACCCATATTCAAGAGTCATCAGTTGCATGAGTGATAGATCCTCAGATGCAAAAGATATGAAAACCCTTGAGGGCGATCGACTCCATGCGCCAAGCTGAATCGATTGAGGGGTCACAAGGGGGGTTTTGGTGCCATCACCTTTTTACCCATATTCAAGAGTCATCAGTTGCATGAGTGATAGATCCTCAGATGCAAAAGATATGAAAACCCTTGAGGGCGATCGACTCCATGCGCCAAGCTGAATCGATTGAGGGGTCACAAGGGGGTTTTGGTGCCATCACCTTTTTACCCATATTCAAGAGTCATCAGTTGCATGAGTGATAGATCCTCAGATGCAAAAGATATGAAAACCCTTGAGGGCGATCGACTCCATGCGCCAAGCTGAATCGATTGAGGGTCACAAGGGGGGTTTTGGTGCCATCACCTTTTTACCCACATTTATAAGGGTCATGAGTTGCATGAGTGATAGATCCTCAGATGCAAAAGATATGAAAACCCTTGAGGGCGATCGACTCCATGCGCCAAGCTGAATCGATTGAGGGGTCACAAGGGGGGTTTTGGTGCCATCACCTTTTACCCATATTCAAGAGTCATCAGTTGCATGAGTGATAGATCCTCAGATGCAAAAGATATGAAAACCCTTGAGGGCGATCGACTCCATGTGCCAAGCTGAATCGATTGAGGGGTCACAAGGGGGGTTTTGGTGTCATCACCTTTTTACCCATATTCAAGAGTCATCAGTTGCATGAGTGATAGATCCTCAGATGCAAAAGTTATGAAAACCCTTGAGGGCGATCGACTCCATGTGCCAAGCTGAATCGATAGAGGGGTGAGCTGCCGTTTTGCGTATAATTAATTTCATTGCAGCCATTCTCTTATTTGAAATATGTAATCTTTTCTCAACCGGTGGAATCATTGGTGAATTAAAAAATGCCAATAATTATACGAAAAACGACAGCTCTGGTTCGTCTAGTGACTTTCATCCGATTAACGTTTGCGCAATATTACAATAGGATCATTTAATAATTTTGTCCATCCTATCTTTTTGATCAAAACGCTATTAAGGTCCTTTTTGCATTTTAGTCCAATTGATAAGAGGACCATTAGTGTTATCACTTTTTATTATTATACTATAGTAACAATAATTAGTACCTATTTAGTGAATATATAATATTTATCACTTATTGCTAGTGTTTGCAGACGCCTAATCGCAACTTTTTAATGGTTTTCATAAATTTGTCAATCAGAATAAACTGTTTTGATGAAACTTGGTCGCCAAGCAGCCAAAGCTTAGCATGAGCATACGGCCCAAACAAAAATTGTGTCAATTTTTAAGAGGAAAAGATAGCTTGCAAGTTTCTGTATGGTATCTCATAAATAATTATTGAATATGTTTCCATTTCTGCGTCTTAGGACATGAAGGAGCCATTGACAATTTTGGACCACTTATCGAGAGTGATCGAACATTTTCTGGCCATTGGGCCAATGGGCCAAACAATTTGGTTTAAAATGCACAGGACATTAATTATTGGACATAATATTTTGGACCGATCCTAGTATGGATGAAAATCATTGGACGAATGTTCCCACAACCACCAACTTGTGACTTCCACTTATGTGCTGTCTTTTTGCATACATTGGAAAATGAAGGCGATTTTAGCGGAGTAGGGCTTGGTTGAGGCTTGTTGTCGCGTCGCATCGTTTATAAGATTGTGAGGAGGTGGGCCATAACAAAGCATAGAGCTGCGTGGTACATCTGATCTTTAAGCTAATTGTAAGTTTTCTCTGCAAGGAGCTCATTTTATTCTTGTTCAATGGGTCTGTTGCAAACTTTTGCTACAACGATTAAGAGAGAAGAATCCAATGTAAAATCGCCTGAAAAGTCCATTGGTGGCATCAGAAAGTCATAAAATGCAATTATAAACTCACAAGAGGCGTTTCATGAAATCCAAGATGGCAGAGAAATATCGAGCAATTTTTATGTATGCACCACGAACATCCAAGGATAGCCAACCTCAAAATATCGATCACAACCAATCACAACGTAAACAAACACATAACCTCTACCTCCAGTGAGGTTGTCAAAGTTGGCCATCCTTGGATGTTCGTGGTGCATGTATACAAATTGCTTGATATTTCTCAGCCATCTTGGATTTCATTACACGCCTCTTGTGAGTTTATGATTGCATTTTATGACTTTCTGATGCCATCAATGGACTCTCGGGTAATTTTACATTAGGTTAAACACTCTTTATCGTTGTAGCAAAAGTTTGCAACAGACCCGTTATCACATTTTTTAGGAGCCTTTTTCATCAGAGAGGGTCTGTTGCAAACTTTTGCTACAACGATGAAAGAGTGTTTAATCTATTGTAAAATCGCCTGAAAAGTCCATTGGTGGCATCAGAAAGTCATAAAATGCAATAATAAATTCACAAGAGGCGTTTAATGAAATCCAACATGGCGGAGAAATATCGAGCAATCTGTATGCATGCACCGTGAACATCCAAGGATGGCCGCAACTTTGACAACCTCACTGGAGGTAAAGGTTATGTGTTTGTTTACGTTGTGAGTGGTTGTGATCGTTATTATGAGGTTGACTATTCTTGGATGTTTGTGGTGCATGCATACAAATTGCTCGATATTTATCCGCCATATTGGATTTCATTAAACGCCTCTTGTGAGTTTATTATTGCATTTTATGACTTTCTGATGCCACCAATATGGACTTTTCAGGCGATTTTACATTAGATTAAACACTCTTAATCGTTGTAGCAAAAGTTTGCAACAGACCCATTAGTATAGTCCAGTTTCCTACTGAAAAACCTTGCAAGACCTCCCTTGAACAGAAAAGAATTTAACTCAAGAGTATTCACTGCACGATGCACACCCCAAACTCATAAATGAGCAGTGTTGCCAGATTGGGGTAAAAAAGCCGTACGTTTTACATTGATTTAAATGGGGAAGATACGGCTTTTTACCCTCGATCTATGGCAACACTGTAAATGAGCTGTAGCGATAGAGAGGCTGATACATGTCATAAGTCCTATCTCAAAGGGAGGCAGCATGAGCGATCTGATTCTAGTTTGTTTGCCTCATATTTTTTAACCTTAAATTAAAAATTGTACCTAATCCAGTGGAAAGCAGTTTTAAACGAAAGTGCAACTGTTTAAGAGTAACTATCTGCACACAGAATTCTAATACAACATCATGGTGAAAAAGTTTTGTATGTTTCTGTTATTTGTACGTGTCATTTTTTTCCAGTGGCGAAGCGTGCGATTTGGCAACTTCCCTTTTTCCTCATTTAAACACAGTAGGAAGATCGAAATGCCTGGTCATTCATCGTCGATGACTGAAGCGTTCGACTTTCTTGGTGAATTTAAATGGAAAGCGTACATTGTTGCCAAATTTCACGCCTCGCCACTGGTTTTTTCATCGCGCAAATCCTCCTTCCACAAGAAGCAGTTATATCGATTTCTGTGTCCAGATAGCCACTCTATAAAACACTTGCACAGTTGCACTTTCGTTTACAACCAATTTCAATGGGTCTGTTGCACACTTCGGCTACAGCGTTTTTAAGTATCAATTTCTATGTAAACAGCCGAAATAATAACAATTGCAGCATCAGAAAACACTAAAATTCAGTATTAAACTCACAAATTGCGAAAAACACTAGACACTATTCGCCCCTGTTTCTTTCCACCACGTGCACGATATTTCGCGAAATTAGCGCGGCACATTCAAATAATCACGGCTGACTGTTATCACAGCTGACTTCATAAACAAATAAACAGTAAACACTGACGGCGCGGCGGCGGCGTCTGCTCGAATTCTTACGTTTCAATGTCCTCAATTCCTCACAAAAAGTTGTGAAAGGTACGGAAACTGATATTTGTGTCGAAAACTTATCAAAATGAAACAATAACACACAGGAGTTCCAAGGATGATTCCAACTTCGATCATCATGCTTGAAACTCTTGTGTGTTATTGTTTCACTTTGATAAGTTTTCGACACAAATATCGGTCTCCGTACCTTTCACAACCTTTTGAGGATATTGAAACGTAAGAATTCGAGCAGACGGCGTCAGTGTTTACTGTTTATTTGTTTATGAAGTCAGCTGTGATGACAGTCGGCCGTGTTTATTTGAATGTGCCGCGCTAATTTCGCGAAATATCGTGCACGTGGTGGAAAGATACAGGGGTGAATAGTGTCTAGTGTTTTTCGCAATTTGTGAGTTTATTACTGAATTTTAGTGTTTTCTGATGCTGCCATTGTTATTTTCTCGGCTTTTTACATAGGAATTGATACTTTAAAACGCTGTAGCCGAAGTGTGCAACAGACCCATTGTATTTCACATTTTTTTTTTTTTTTTTTTTTTTTTTTTTTTTTTTTTTTTTTTAATTAAATGGTAAAAAAAGTGAAACAAACAAACCGAGCCTGCATGATAAACATCCATAAGAGATTTCGATCATGGTTGCCTCCAGTCAGTGGCGTCGCGTGCAATTTGGCAACAATGTATTTTATCCATTTAATTTCATGTAAAATATCGAATACAGGGGGTGCACAGTGCACAAGGAAAATTCGATATATTTAATGAGTTTAAATGGAGCAGTTGCATTGTTGCCAGATGGCACGCGACGCCACTGCCCCCAGTGATGGGCAAAAATCACTGTTTGAATTAGCATGAATAATTAACTAAAAGTATTCGCATTATTCTCATGTAATTCCTACTAGTAAATCAAAGCTTTAACACTACCAGTCATTCATCTTATAACAGTTGAATATGCTGTAGTGGCGGCTCGTGCAATTTGGCAACGATGTAATTCCTCCATTTAAACCAATGTAAAACAATCGATCTTCAGGAGGTGCTATTGCACCCCCTAGATATCGATACTTTTGCATAGGTTTAAATAGCAAAAAAACATGGTTGCCAAATTGCACGAGCCGCCACTGATATGCTGGTAGTGTCAACACTTCGATTTACTAGAGCTCATTTCAGAAGTGTATAGGTGCACCTAGACCGATAATCTTTGGAATTTGTCAACATTATTTCTGATATTACTCAATGAAAATGAATGAAAATGAAATTGAGCGTTCACTTTTTAATGAGGAACACTTAAAAGCTAAAGAAAAAAGTCAGATGCAAGTTCGGTTTTGATTTAAATTAATTAAAGTTGAAAATTTTCGCCAAAGATTATGGTTAAGGTGTGCCTACACTTCTGAAATGAGCTCTTATAGGAATGACACACGAGAATAATGCGAATAATTTTAGTTAATTATTCTTGCTGTCATGCTTATTCAAAAATTGATTTTTACTCATCACTGCTTGCTTCCGTGCTGCCTCAACATAACGTCCCACAAATCTTCTCTCTATCGCTATAGCTCGTTTCCCACACCCAATACTTCGATATATTCAGTGAGATAAATGGACAAAATGCAACGTTGCCGAGTTTCACGTTCCCCCGATATGGTGGAGAGCACTTACGATGTTATCTTATGTCGCTCTTACACCAACTTCAGTCTCGAAGTATGTATACAGTACAAAAACGACGCAAGTATAGATATAATGAGTTTTTGTAGACACACGATCCCGATCGAGTGAAACACGTGCTCAGCTATTGTAAAGACACCGTCTAGCTCATACTTAAGAAAGAGTAAGGAGGGGGAGGGGAGAGAAAAAAAACCACACAAAAAACCTTTCATTGAGCCGACGAAAGCACCTGACATGGCCCATGTCACATGGGGCGTCCGCTCGGTTTTTCCTCAGCAATGTTGACAAATTTATCTTTGAAATTCTGATTTTTCATCTGAGATTCTATTCCATTTAAAACCAATATTTGATAAATTACTGATTGTAAGTAAGAACGGATTATTCGATAAAATCGAATGTAACTAGGAAGAAAGTGCCTACCGAATAAGTGAAATACATCGAAAGTTGTCTTAATTTTGTCTAATTTTAATGTTTTTGTTTTAATGCTTTGTTTGTTTGTTTGTTTAATTTGTTTCGTTAACCCTTTCTTGCACACAATTTTGGCCTTGAGTTTTTTTTTATTTTTTTTTTTTATTTAGATTTTTTTAGACCGTTTCAACATCAAAAGAGGGCCACTTTCTAAAAACTTTGATGGGTCACACAGCTGTTTCTGAAACGTCCCATTTAAATTCCATTGAGTCCCATGTTACATAAAATAGTACACATATATGTATTATTGACGATAAAAAGACTGTCGAAAATCCTGATTTCTTGGTGAAAAATAATTATATAGGTGCGCTGACCAAATAAAGGCCAAAAGGATCGTTACCCTAGAGGCCAGAGGCTTGGTTTAAAGGAGATGTATGCTGAAATGAAGCATTTCAGACCGCGGCTGAAGTACTCAGGGGTTGCTTAAAAAAGGTAAGAGGTTAGTATGACAGTCTGTTTGTCGTCAATAGTATACCACTATACCACTTCCCGTGAAAGGGTTAAGTCACGTTAATTTGTTTAAATTATCTAATTCATCTGTTTTATTTCATTTTCCATTTTTTCCCCATTTTGTATGTTGAGTGTATTTTAAGAAAGAAACTAAACCATTAATATGAGTATTATTATCATTCTTATTTTTTTTTAAAAAAAAGAAAAAAAACTTTATGCTACGCAGCGATTTACAATTCCGTGCCTAATTTGTCACATTAAGTCACATTAATTTGTTACATTTATCTAATTAATCCATTTTATTTCATTTTTATTCCCCCCCCCCCCCCCCATTTTGTATGTTGTATGTATTTTTAAGAAAGAAACGAAATCATTGTTACGAGTATCATTATTACCCTTATTTTTGTTAAACAAAAAACAACAAAAAACAAACAAAAAACAAAAAACAAAACAAAAAAACAAAAAACAAAAAAAAGCTACGCGGTGATCTACAATTCCTTGCCTGCCTATGTCACCCGACAACCCTGCAAGAGCGACCTGCCGCAGCACCCGATACTTCTTCCGCGACCCCCCCCCCCCCCCCCCCCCCCCCAACTTGCAACGCTGGCTGCCTAGTCGCGGCAGCGGCCACACGATAAGCACCTTACCCACCTCTCATAACAATGTGTATCATCACCTCTCTTTTTTCTTATTTTTATTTTTTAAGGTCTTTGATTTTACACTTGTCCCTCACCTCTCTTTCTCCCCTTCCCTTCATTACCCCCTCCCAAATCCCCCCCTCATTTTCGACCTCCACGACGCTTTAATCTATTTATTTATATTTAAAAAAGTGCGGAGGGGTTCACTACTCTGTGGCGTGGTGCGTCGCACACGTCCCTATGCTTCGTCCTTTCAATGGGATCACGGGGTCCTGCGAACGTGAGTAAACTTGCCCAAGGGTGTGCGGGGTGAAGAAGAGGGGGGAGGGAGGGTGGTCCACACACATACACAAGACCGCTCAAAAAATCACGTTTTGAATGAAAGAATTTCCTCGTGTCGGGTGTCGCCGCCTTGCCACGGACTGCGCGTAATATTCGGTCGAAGAGAATAAGAAAAAGAAGAAGAAGCAGAAAAAGAATAAGAAGAAATGAACTCAGGTAATTAATATTCAAGGTGTTAAGGTGAAATGTATATAGGTATACTTAACGTTGTAAGTAGGAGAGTCAAAGCACCCTGAGAGGGGGCCACAGTATGATGGGTGTGGATGAGAGAGAAAGCGCGTGTAAGTGCACCTATGTAATAGAATTCTCCCATTTAAACGCATGAAAAAGTATCGTTGTTCCGAGACTATCTAGAGATCGATTCTTTAACATAGGTTTTTATGGGGCGAGTTATCGATTCCTCGTTTCGTCAGTATACCCATCTTTTCCGTTCAATGGGGCTGTAGCTAAATGCTGCAAGCGATTGGTTAAGAGTAATTCATGAGTATGTAAAATCCAGCGAAAATTGCAACGAGCAAATCAAAAATAGACTCATTTAGTGATGACGTCTTTGCATGCAATATATCGTTTTGTGACCAAACAAATCACCCCCCGCTCAGCCAAATTACATATCCCTCACTAAATGACAAATGAATCTACCAAAACATTCACAAAATTACTTGTAGTCTAAAGGCATAATGTCGGAGATATACGCAGATACTGCCAGGGAGATTCCAATCTAATTTGACACTGAATTCGGGAGATTCTAACATCCAAATGCATCATTTAATCTGTAGTATCTTATTAATTTCGGCAGTTTTAGTGAAGGAACCAGACATAATGAGGCAGTTGCAAGGGTCTGAAATGTTGTGTTTTCTATGATGAAAAGTATAGTGCTTGATGAGCTGAGAACAAAAATGCCTTTGGTTTCTAACGATGACCCATTGTTCCGGAGATGAGATTTTGGCCCAGAATACATTGTTTTAAATATGGGAATTCCGCGTAGTGACGTCACTACGCACACGATTTTTTACAACTTTACACGAGTGTATCTCCAAAACCGGGACACTTAGGAAAAAACCAAAGGCACCATTGTTCTCAGCTCATCAAGTACGATCACTTTCTTTATAAAAAATACAACATTTCAGACCCTTGCAACTGCCTCATTAACCATTTTTAAGGACGTAGAATTCGCATAAGCGCAAAAAGGTCGCAAAAATTGTTTGATTTAGTAGTCTAGAAATTTCCGTTCAAAAGTGCGCTTTTGGGGAAAATACATTTGTTTGGAAAGTTTGTTTGGAACCAGAGGTCCCCGGACGGCAATCGATACGATATATCGCTCAAATGAAAAAAGTCTATTCCCGGCGTGTCGTCGCACGATATAAATATTTTTTTCGGAGTCTAATTTAGAGCGAGCGACCTAAAATGGTCATCATTCGCGAGATCTTTCGCTGCCGCGCCGCCGCGGCCGCCTATAGGAGGCCCACGAAAAGTCGAAATCGGAACGGGGAACGGGAAACGCGGAATTGATCAAAGAACCAACGATCGAACGATTGAGATCTTAACGCTAATCAAAAATCGAACTCTGATTGTGAGTGGACAAGGAGAAATAGATAGGAAGGGGAGATGCATAAGAATTTAATATTTTTTTGTATACGTAACCTCTGTTATGTTCATAGGTGTTCAAACATCGCTGCCACTTTGCGTGCGCAATCCGGCACTGCACTGGCGCAACCAGGATCTCTTCCATCTCTCTCATTTCCCATTTGAATGTATAAGTAGGAAAAGGACAGAAAGAGGGGGTCTTATCCCCTTGTCCATCCTTGTCTAACATACGTTTCTTAATGGAGAAAAGAGAGAGATGAAGAAACTCACGTTGCACTGGCGCAACTAGGATCTCTTCCATCTCTCTCATTTCCCATTTGAATGTATAAGTAGGAAAAGGACAGAAAGAGAGGGTTTTATCCCCTTGTCCATCCTCGTCTAACATACGTTTCTTAATGGAGAAAAGAGAGAGATGAAGAAACTCACGTTGCACTGCGGCGCAACTAGGATCTCTTCCATTTCTCTCATTTCCCATTTGAATGTATAAGTAGGAAAAGGACAGAAAGAGGGGGTTTCATCCTCTTGTCCATCCTTGTCTAACATACGTTTCTTTATGGAGAAAAGAGAGAGATGAAGAAACTCACGTTGCACTGGCGCAACTAGGATCTCTTCCATCTCTCTCGTTTCCCATTTGAATGTCTAAGTAGGAAAAAGACAGAAAGAGGGGGTTTTATCCCCTTGTCCATCCTTGTCTAACACACGTTTTTTAATGGAAAAAAGAGAGAGATGAAGAAACTCACGTTGCACTGGCGCAACTAGGATCTCTTCCACCCAGCTCTCTTATTTCCCATTTGAACGTATAAGTAGGAAAAGGACAGAAAGAGGGGGTTTAATCCCCTTGTCCATCCTTGTCTAACATACGTCTTTTAATGGAGAAAAGAGAGAGATGAAGAAACTCTCGGTACGCTTCTGCGGCAATGAAAAAGCGTGACATTTGGCAACAGTGGTTTTATTCTATGAAAACCTATGTACTACGACCGGAAAAAGAAAGTAATGGCTTAGAAATTTTCATCGTTTAATCTCTCGGATAATTCAGAGAATTTTGCGGTTTTCGGATTTTTCAGAGTTTAACCCTTTCCGTCACAGTGTCCACTTTAGTGGACGACCATTTTACATGGAACCCAATAGAAATTCGGAATGATTGACTCACTCATGAAATCATATGATAAAAGTTCGTTTAATTTAATGGTAATATAGGTTTCAGATTACAGTGACACTTCTTTCATAATTCGTGACAGAAAGGGTTTTAACATGATTGCTACTTGAAAGTATGCCTGAAAAAATCTAAAACTCTTTGGAAAATAATAGACAAATTGATCAAGAACAATTTTATTTTGATCAGAGGACTTTCTTTTTCTGACCATAGTAAATCAAGATTGATGTTTCTAGAGGAAATTGCCTCCACAAGTATCGCTAATTTTAAATATACTCACATGGATTAAAACCACTCTTGCTAAATGTCAGTCTTGAAATTAAATAAACGCAACAGTGAGAATATAGTTGGATCAATTGGAAGTATCGATTATTTTAAATAAATTTAAACGCATTAAAACCTCTGCAGCTAAATTTAAGTATTTATATATTAAGTTAACACGTAAGGAACATCGCTGGATTTGAGGAATTTCTGAATTTCTTATTGTTGAACGAAAAAAAAAATTGCTTTGCTTTTTGCAACATGGCAATGGAATAGACTTGCCTCCTTTCTCTAATTAATAGATCCAACATAATTTTGAGACAAATCAATAAGAGTCACGGTTAGTAAATAAATGAATGATTGTTCATCGATAACCTCTCATTTAGGATCATTCAACGTGCATCATAGCATAGCACAGAGCTCAGTTTCATCTGAGACCGCCAGTTAGTGAGTTCAAGTCCGCAACGCAGATGCTGCATTTTTGAGCTTCCGAATTTGGTAGCACGCGACAGCTTAGGGCCTCGTCATTACAGCGTTGCCAATCGTCACGACAAGGACTTTCAAAGAAAATATTGAGGCAGGAAATAAGACCAGCATTTTTAACAAAAACGAAAATTGACTTAGAACGATAAATATAACGCTTGTTCTCACGCAGAACGGTGAAGAGCCAGAGGAGACGAAAAATCAAAACTCAGGAATAAAATGAACAACGTAAGTCTCCCCGTATTCAGTGAATTTACATCTCTTGAGGCCCTACGCAATTTTGAATTTGAGGCCCCCAAGAAAAAAGGGTAGGATGCCTGGAGGTCTGAAAGGCATCCACTAGAGAGAAATGGGGTGATTGGGGTTTCATTATTTTTTTTTAAAAAAGAAGGAATTGAAATTCAGTTTTAAACGGTTTCTCCCCCCCCCCCCCCCAGCAAAGTTGATTTATCATTTCATCTTTTTGCCTTTTTTCATTCTCTTTTTTCTCTTTTTTCCTCTATTTTTCTCTCTTTTTTCTCTCTTTTTCTTTCTTTTCCTCTATTTTCCTTTATTTTCCTATCTTTCCTCTCTTTCCTCTCTTTTCCTCTCTTTTCCGCTCTTTTCCTCTCTTTTCCTTTCTTTTTTCTATTTTTTTTCTATTTTTTTCTCTTTTTTCCCTTTTTTTCTCTTTTTCTCTCTTTTCTTCTCTTTCTCTCTCTTTTTTCTCTTTTTCTCTCTGTAATTCTCTGTTTCTCTCTGTTTCTCTCTTTTTCTCTCTGTAACTCTCTGTTATTTCTCTCTCTTTCTCTATGTTTTTCTCTCTGTTTATCTCTTTTTCTTTCTTTTTTATATATTTTTCTTTCTGCTTCTCTCTTTTCCTTCTCTTCTTCCTCCCTTCGTGTAGTGAGGCCCCCTCAGGTCTGAGGCCCTACGCAATTACGTATTATGCGTAATGGTAAATCCACCTCTGCCCGTATATACTTCGGTAAAATAACTCATGTCACTCAAATTGAATGACACGAAAAAACAAGAGAAATACAAAAGAAACTGAAACTCACTCTGAAAGGAACAGGAAAATTCCAAATAAAATAAACCAGACGCATTTTTCAAGATTCGACAAACAAATAATTTGTATAAAACAGACATGACTAGAAAGTGAACTGGGAACAAACTTGACTGCGCGCGTCTATAGGGCCGACCCCTACACTTTAGGGTAGTCCGGAACTGAGTGACTCTTGGCAAGAAAAGTCAAAGTGAAAACTGGCCCTGCGGAAATAGGGAGTGGCAGATAGCACCCGAGGAAGATGGGTGGTTGCCCACCGAGCCCACTGGAAGATTAGAGCCACAGAATGAGGAAAAGAGACAGACGAAAAAGACAAGATTCAAGATGAGTGCCACCACAGACCTTCGGTCAAACGGAGCAAAGAGTAAGGAAGAGTTAAAGAAAGAAAAAGTGTCGGTTTGAATGAAATAGCTCAAAACAAAAAACAAAACAAGATAAATAGACAACAACAGCAGCAGGCTGATTATGAACGATCGTATCGTAATTCGTGATGTCACCGAGTGCGTGTTATCTTATGGGTGGTAACATTCCTATAGATTTCATTCCGATAGAAACCCTCCTATCTCTGCGGAAATTCTCCGATAGCTCAGGAGTTATTTGCGAATTTCCGTAGAGTGTAGAGATGGGAGAGTTTCTATTGGAATGGAACCTATCGAAATGACACCACTCATAAGAGTAACACGTATATGATTATCGACTCGATATAGCATTAGCAGGCTATGATTATGAACGATCGTATCGGTTCCAGGACTTTTCGTCCATCGACTTTACGTCCACTAGTTTCATGTCCACCGCTTCTTTACGTCCACAAAATTGTCCGTCCACCCAACTAAACGTCCACAACAACAAACGTCCATCATCGTAATAATTGTTCACATTAAATGTCCACAATTGGACTACTTGTTTTTTCTTCTTTCTTAAGCGATGTTTTTTTCTTCTTTCTTTCACAGGAAGTTTACCTAATTTACCCAGGAATGTATTGAGACATTTCGTCTATCATATTAATAATTGTGGACAATAAATGTCCACAATTGGACCACTTGTTTTTTCTTCTTTCTTTCACAGTAAGTTTACTTAGTTTACCCAGGAATGTATTGAGACATTTCAGAGATGTTTATTCGAGTTCCTTGGGCATTTTCTCGTAACTCCAAATAACCCTGAGTAAGTAGCATTATAACCCAGAACTTGCTTTTTTTTTTTTTTTTTTTTTTTTTTTTTTTTTTTTTTTTTTTTTTTTTTTTTTTTTTTAACTACGTACAACTGTTTTTTAACGCTAAAGAATACTAATGATAAAGTACCAAGTTTTCCTGTGACTGTCACAGAAATAAATCTATTTTAGCTCCTTTTTATCGAATATTTCCCATTTTATGCTGTTACTGAATTGTGGAGCAATGAAGCTCGGTGGACGTAACATAGTGGACATATGTTAGTGGACATCACTTCTGTGGACGTCTATAGCGGTGGACATTACAGTTGTGGACATAAAAACAGTGGACGTACAGCCTGTGGACGTCAAAAAAGTGGACGTAAAATCCGTGTAGCATCGTATCGTAATACGACCAAGGAGGAATTGAATCGAAGTTTTAAGCAGGAAGCTGTTATAATCTAATAAAAAAAAAACGCTCCCTTCCCCCTTCAAAAATTAATAAATAAAAAATATGTTTTATCTTGAGGGTACAGATTTGGCAACACTGGTCTCAGATTAATAACCATCCATTATTTTTTGTCCATTTATGACCGCTGCACGCCTGTACCGTGCGTCGGGACCAAGTCGGGATTGACCGCCAAAGTCATTCACTGCTGCTGTTGCGCGCGCCGTCAAAGGGAAAGAATGCACCCAGCGCAACAGCGGTGCCAAATATAGGCGAGGTTAATTAACCCACGAGTTCGAAACGCATGCTTAGAGCGTCAAGAGGGTGAGTGATCGCCTTTTTCGAGAGTAACGTGTGTGCATGTCAATCAATTTATGACTGAATTATGAAGAGACAGATATGGAACTATAAAGTTGTACTTACCAGGTATACAACAGGTTTTGATGACAATCACGATTAATGGATCAGTTGCAAATTTTTCCAACTTAAATTAAAATGGCCACTTAAGGTGATTCCAGGCGAAACTTTTCCAAATTTCAATCTAATGGATAGCGCCACTATAGTCGCTTTTCGGAAAAGTCGTGTTTTTAGCGATTTAAACTGAAACCATAGATAAAAATAATGCAGAATCCAATAACGTCAGCACCTGCGAAATTTTGTTATGGATTTTTTGAGCCCAAAACGAGCTAAATTCGTTTAGAATTAAAGCCGTAAATTACGAAATTCATTGCGCCATAAGCTTAGTGAGTGAGAGTGATTGCGAGAAATAATATGTCTATCTGCCTCACTCGCACTCTTTGAGACTTATGGGATTTTCGTTTTTCGTAATATCCAGCTTTATTTTTGAGCGTTTCAGCTTGAAAATTTACAGTGTATCTTCCTGAAGTATGCTCGCGGAGGTGCTGACGTTCCTTAAATTTGTTTTTAGCGGGAAGTCGTCAATTTTAGCCAAACACTGTTGACTTTTTGAGCAGCGCAACGTGGTGTCTACCGGTTGGAACTAATCGAACCTGGAATCATCTTAAGTCTATAGTGTAAAATTGCGTTTAAATAAAATTGGGGCTAGCAGAGCATAAAAAAGTTTTAACATTTATGTATTTAGATAATCAAGCTCGTTTTCGGAGAGTCGCGGCTGGCGACCACATCTCGATTCAAAAGCTAATGAAGATAACTTTTATAACCATTAAAACAGTTTTGTCTCTCCGAAGAAGTTTATCGTTTTTTATTGATTTTCTGGGATCGATGACCCTACCGATACTCCAGCCTGATGCAACATTACTGATTCGTTTGGTGCTGAGCGGAGCTGCCGTTTTGCGTACAATCAATGGTGTTTTTCAATTCACCGATGATTCCACCGGCTGAAAAAAGATTACACAGTTCAGTTCAGTGTATGGCTACACTGCATAAAAATACTCTGATCTGTAACCTTTTCTCAATCGGTGGAAACGCCGCGCCGTTCATTAATTAAAATATCCGCAAGTTTTTTAAAGTCATCGACGACTCCACCGGTAGAGAGAAGATTACAAATGTGAGTATTTTTGTGCATCAGCCATCACAGTCATACACTGAACACAACTGTGTTATCTTTTCTCAACTGGTGGAATCATCGGTGAATTGGAAAATTCCATTGATTATACGCAAAACGGCAGCTTTGAGCTCTGGCAGGGCTGCCGTTTTGCGTAGAATCAATGCTATTTTTCTATTCACCGATGACTCCACCGGTTGAGAAAAGATTACACAGTTCAGTTCAGTGTATGACTGTAATGCACGAAAATTCTCTGATCTGTAATCTTTCCTTAATCGGTGGAAACTTCGTTGATTAATTAAAATATCCGCAAGTTTTTTAAAGTCATCGACGACTCCACCAGTTGAGAAAAGATTACAGATGCGAGTATTTCAGTTTATCATAGTCATGCACTGAACTGAACTGTGTAATTTTTTATCAACCGGTGGAATCATCGGTGAATTGAAAAATAGCATTGATTCTACGCAAAACGGCAGCCCTGAGCTCTGGTGCTGAGCGTCTCAACTGGTGGCGTCATTTCAGGTCTCGCCTCGCCGCGGGAAGGAGGGGGCGGGGCAAAATGCGATGGCCTTCATTTGTCTTTTTAGGTGCTGTCGCGTAGCAAAGCACCTTATTTTGCTTCTTATGCATTTGTTCCCCAAAAATCTGCCCTCCGATGTCCTCATAATGATCCTAGAGTCCTCTTTCACTTAAAATTCGGGCTAAGTTTGGTGAAAAACACATTTTTTTCACTCTATTCCTTGAAATTTCGAACTTTCTCAATATGCAGAGGGGATTTTTCACGGCCGTAGCCCTGTGGCGGTTCGTGATATTTGGCAACCATGCAAGTTTTCCATTTAAACGTAGGTAAAATAATCGATTCTTGCGGAGGCTGGCAGCCTCCGGGAGAATCGATTGTTTTACATTGGTTAAATAGGAGGAGGACACGGTTGCCAAATTTCACGAGCCGCCACTGCCGTAGCCAGGATTTTTACTTTTTCACATTTAACAAATTATAGAAATTGAGAAAGTATTGCGATGGCGTCGATGTCTGTCTGTCCAGTAGCGTACACAGGGATTGGTCTTTCTCTCTCTTTCCCCATTTGAACACGTGTGTAAGAAAAGGACAGAAACAGGGGCTCGATAGTGTTTTCAGCCCCCATCTCTTTCCTTTTCTGGTACATACTCTCAAACGGGAAAAGAGCGAGAGAGACTAATTCCTGCGTACGCCAGTGGGTCTGTCTGTATCCCAGCATAGCATTTGAACCAATCGTCCATATACATCCAAGAGAAGTTGCTTTCGACCAGAGGGCCGATCATTTACTTCATCGTTAAACCGATCGATAAGACTGTCTATGAGTGATGCTATTGGTCGAAAATTGTAAAACTTGGCTGTTGCTATGGTAACCATCGTTAAGAGTCTCGTTTTATAAAGGCTATTCATGAGTAACCTTTAAAAAACGGACACTATAACGATGGTTACCATAGCAACAGGCCAAGTTTTACAATTTTCGACCAATAGCATCACTCATAGACAGTCTTATCGATCGGTTTAACGATGAAGTAAATGATCGGCCCTCAGAGGGGCTTTTTTTTGTTTTTTCGAAATTTTAAATTATGAGCAAGTTATGAAGAATAAAAGGTTTCAAATGTAGCTGTTTGAATTTTGATGAAAATTTGAAAAAAAAAAGTCTGCAACTAGCCCACTGTAAATCTAGGCCCTTAAGGGGGGTTTGGGGGTCTCCCCCAGAATATTAAAGGAGGCTCTGCAGGCTGATTCTCCCTATTTCGCACGAGACGAGACGAGATAGCAAGAAACGATGAATCTCATTGGTTTAAATGGCATCACGTGACAGATTTGAAGTCATTTGACGGCAACGGCAACGGCGGCGAGTCATGACTTCGGAGAAGAATGACTCGGATCCCGTCGATCCTGTCGCGTCCGTTGCCGTCGAATGACTTCAAATCTGTCACGTGACGACATTTAAACCAATGGGATTCGTCGTTCCTTGCTATCTCGTCGCGTCTCGTGCGAAATAGGGAGAATCAGCCTGCAGGGGATATCCCTCAGAGTAATAAAGGAGGCTTTCGGAGTCCCCCTAGATTAAGTCAGATGTGAGAAAGTGTTCGTGGGGAATTCCCTTTTTTTGTGACTAACAGATCTAAATTTTTTTTAGGAGGAGACCAGGGCTGCCGTTTTGCGTATAATCAATGATATTTTTCTATTCACCGATGATTCCACCGGTTGAGAAAAGATTACACAGTTCAGTCCAGTGTATGACTGTAATGCACGAAAATACTCTGATTTGTAATCTTTCCTTAATCGGTGGAAACTCCGTTGATTAATTAAAATATCCGCAAGTTTTATAAAGTCATCGACGACTCCACCGGTTGAGAAAAGATTACAGATGCGAGTATTTTAGTTTATTACAGTCATGCACTGAACTGAACTGTGTAATCTTTTCTCAACCGGTGGAATCATCGGTGAATTAAAAAATAGCATTGATTATACGCAAAACGGCAGCCCTGGAGGAGACTTCAGGTTTTCCTTCCGTCCCCCGCCCCCCTTCCCCCTCCCTTTTCTTTGGCCTTTCATTCTCCTTCCCCCTTTTTTTTATGACGTTTCAGGGGTGGACTGTGGAGTCATAGCTCCATTGGCTGAATTAGCTCCCCCTGACTACGGCCATGCATATTTTTGTATTTAGGCTCAAACGGACACTGAAAAAACAAAGTTTAAGTAGACCCGAAGCAGCTTTTTAAAATAGCTTCGCAGAGAAAAAGTCCTAGCTCTACCAGAGCAAGTTGCTGTTGTACTAAAGCACTATTTCGGTAGATTCAAAGCAAGAAAATAGGCTGTTACTCTAAAGAAGTAGTGCTTCGGTACACCTGCAACTTTCTCCGGTAGAGCTTGAACTTTTGCTCTGCCAAGCTATTTTAAAAAGCTGCATCGGCTGTACGTAAACTTTGTTTTTTCAGAGAATTTTGTTCTTTTAAATTTTAATAATCCCCTACTGATGTACTGCTTGAAACGTCCCTCACAAAACGCAATGGGTCTGTTGCAAACTTTTGCTACAGCGCTATAAAGTGTTCAATCTGATGTAAAATCGCGTGAAAAGTCCATTGGTGGCATCAGAAAGTCATAAAACGCAATAATAAACTCACAATAGGCGTTTAATGAAATCCAAGATGGCGGCAAAATATCGAGCAATCTGTATACATGCACCACGAACATTCAAGGATAGCCAACCTCACAATATCCATCACAATCAATCACGACGTAAACAAACACATAACCTCTACCTCCAGTGAGGTTGTCAAAGTTGGCAATCCTTGGATGATCACGGTGCATGCATTCAGATTCCTCGATATTTTGCCGCCATCTTGGATTTCAATAAACGCCTCTTGAGAGTTTAATATTGTATTTCATGACTTTATGATGCCACCAATGGACTTTTCAGGCGATTTTACAATAGAATAATCACTTTTTATCGCTGTAGCAAAAGTTTGCTACAGACCCATTGAGGCATTTTAAGCAAGAAGGGCATCTGGCGTCAGACGCTCTTATTGTGTAAAATTGCTCATTCGCTTCCTTATACTTTGAAGTATTTGTGTACCAAGTTTGAATTTGATACGATGCTTTTACACTGAATAGAACGCATATATGTGTGACGTGGACAGGTGAAAAATGGGGAAGTCGACCTCCAGCAAACCTGTCAATCAAAAATATGGGGTCACTATCGAAATGAAAGCTCAAAATATATCAGAAGCTGTTTAATTTCTCTTGAATTGCTTCATCTAGCTTCCTTGTCTTTTGAGAAAAAATATGAGAACTTCAGCAAATGGCCATCACAATAACTATAAGTTAGGGATACACTGGCGCAACCAGGATATCTTCCATCTCTCTCATTTCCCATTTGAATGTATGAGTAGGAAAAGGACAGAAGGAGGGGGTTTTATCCCCTTGTCCAATGTCCATCCTTGTCTAACATACGTTTCTTAATGGAGAAAAGAGAGAGATGAAGAAACTCTCGGTGCGCTACTGTAGGGATAGAATCAGGGGCGGATTTACCATTACGCAAAATACGCAACTGCGAAGCGGGGCTGCCGTTTTGCGTATAATCAATGCTATTTTTCAATTCACCGATGATTCCACCGGTTGAGAAAAGATTACACAGTTCAGTTCAGTGCATGACTGTAATAAACTAAAATACTCGCATCTGTAATCTTTTCTCAACCGGTGGAATCGTCGATGACTTTATGAAACTTGCGGATATTTTAATTAATCAACGGAGTTTCCACTGATTAAGGAAAGATTACAGATCAGAGTATTTTCGTGCATTACAGTCATACACTGAACTGAATTGTGTAATCTTTCCTCAACCGGTGGAATCGTCGATGACTTTATGAAACTTGCGGATATTTTAATTAATCAACGGAGTTTCCACTGATTAAGGAAAGATTACAGATCAGAGTATTTTCGTGCATTACAGTCATACACTGAACTGAATTGTGTAATCTTTTCTCAACCGGTGGAATCATCGGTGAATAGAAAAATAGCATTGATTATACGCAAAACGGCAGCCCTGCACCCTGCTGCGAAGGGTCTCAGACCTAAGGGGACCTCACTTCACGAAGGGAGGAAGAAGAGAAGGAAAAGAGGAGTAACAGAGAGAAAAAGATAGAAAAAGAGTGAAAGAGAGAAAGAAAATGAGAGAAAAGGGAGAGTAAAAAAAGTCAAAAAAAGATAAAATAATAACAGTTTTGCTAAAAAAAATAAAAAAAAAAAAACAGTTTAAAACTGAATTTCAATGCCTCCTTTTTTTTAAAAAAAAGAAAATAGGGGGAGAACCTCCAAACCCCATTCTTTCTGGTGTATGACTTCAGACCTCAAGGCATCCTACCCTTTTTCTTGGGGGCCTCAAATTCAAAATTGCGTAAGGCCTCAAGATATGTAAATCTGCCCCTGGACAGAATATACCTATCTGAATTAAATTTGCGTTCAAAAATCAGGAAAGTTACTAAATTACCTGTTTTACATCAGACAGTCTCTCTTGCAAGTTCTTGAAGGCATGTACCTATGTTGCTATGCATTAAATAATCAACATTGTTAATTGAATCGTGTAGTTCGAAAACACGCCATCGTCATTTTTAAGGAAACTACAAAAACTGTGCAGCTCGGGCGGAAATGTCATTGCAGAAAAAATCTTTTTGGTGATAAGCAAGGTATTTTAGTACTTCTTCCTTAACACCGTAAAGATTTTTTCTGCATTGACTTTCCCGCCAGCGCTGCACAGTTTTTGTAGTTTCCTTAAAAATGACGATGGCGTGTTTTCGAACTACACGATTCAATTTAAAAGAAAGTTTTTCCAACTTCCCTCGTGCCAAATTGGTAACTTTATACAAGAAAGGCGTATATTACAGCTCTTGAAAATGCCATTGAAAGCAATGATTTTTATCGAAATTAAAGAGACCAAAGGCATTTACCTTTCATTTGGATCTAGTAGAGTAGGAAAAATGAGTCAACGCAATATTTCCATGAAAGGGCTTGGAACAATGACGTTTTTAAACTTTAAACGCGTTTTTCTCAACATGGGCATTTGGCAGAGACGCCCTTCTTGCAATGCCTCAATTTAATAAAAAATAATTTGAGAGAGAGAGAGAGAAAGAGAGAGAGAGAGAGAGAGAGAGAGAGAGAGAGAGAGAGAGAGAGAGAGAGAGTTGGCAATGCCTGATTTAAAAAAAAATAAATAATAATATAAAAATAAATGTTAATATAAATAAATAATAAAAATAAAAATAAATAAAAAATAATAATATAAATATTTAAAATAATTTTTAATTTAATAATGCCGCAATTTGGCAACATCGCACTCAACTGACCACTATAGAATGAGACTGTCTTAGTGTCATCAGCTCATGGTATGGGTGCTTCATGTTTACTGCTCGCGCAAGTGCATCATCGAAATCAAAAAAAGCATCGTCTATCTCACTCGTCGCCCATTTAAATGCATGTGTTAGAGGAGGATGGTGAATGGTGATGACGGCTAAAATCACTTGACGGTCAACCCTTCCGTCCTTTTCTAACACATTACTTCTTATGGACAAAGAGGGAGGAAAAATCAAGTTTCTGGGAACGCCACTGATTACCATTCATGAATACACCCGGCATACTCAAGCGTTTTTCCTTCTCATTGTTGCCAAATTTATACTAAAATTCGACAATTTTAGTTTCAGTGAAATGGAGGGGGGATGGAAGGAAACACAACGAGCTATAGCGCAATAGAGAGGATTCATGGGACGTGATTATGAAACTTCAAAAAGGCAGCCATGCATGATGAAAATCTCTGACGGCCAATTTAAACGGGATCGGTTTATTTGCCTCATATTTTTTAACCTTAAAAAGAGAGTTGTGTTGTGACATCAAAGCTAATTGAAATTGATTTGAAATGAAAGTGCACGCGTTTGAGGGTGACTATCTGGGCACAGAAGTCAGAAATTGGTATACCTGTTTATTTTGGAAGGATTTGCACGATAAAGAAATTAACACATAATGGTAATAAGCACAATTTTCTCACCTGGATAGTTTTATTAGAATTCTGTGTCCAGATAGCCACTCTAACACACCCATGCACTTTCCTTTAAAACCAATTTCCACCGGATTAATTACAATTTTTGATTTAAGGTTAAAAAATATGAGGCAAATAAACCAGAATCAGATTCGCGCCCATGCTGTCTCACTGAGATGGATGTAGGACTTTTAACACGTATCAGCCTCTCTATTGCTATGGTACCGTTCTAGAATTCATCCCTTCATTGTCTCGATGCAGAAAAGATTTTGGATAGCAGCACTTTCCAATATACATAGATATACTACATCACAGGACAATGTAATCTTTTTTGTACGGATGCAGTAAATGGTTGAATTCTAGAACGCTACCTATACCTCGTTGAGGAAACACCACGAAACGGCAACACAGCTTCTTTCATCGAACAACAGAAAATGCTCCCTAATCAAAATAACACGTATCTTACTGCTATAATCTGTTCATTGAGGATCCTATCTCTTCTCGTAGTCCCCCCCCTCAATCTCACCCCACCGTCAGCTTTCACGCACACGCTTTTCTTTCTATAAAAATGTCGATTAATCCTGTGTCATTTAATTTCCTCTCTTTTTTTAAGTTCTATATCTTTTTTATATATCCCCCCCCCCCCCCCCCCCCAATGAGCTATAACTTTAGAGTGGCACATCAAGGAACGTTCCGCTGGTTCATTGTTGTCACCTAGGGCGCCGCCATCTTGCCGTAAAAATCGATTTTGAGGTTAAGTTTTGTAGGTTGTTTCCGGTCGTTTCGTAAACAAACTCGGGCATCGCCGGAAACGGCCCGCAAAATTTAACCTCAAACCTTGGAATCTGCCGTCCAAATTCCCGCCAAATTCCGAACGACCTACAAAATTTAACCTCAAACCTTGGAATCTGCCGTCCAAATTCCGCTTTTTCCCGGGATTCCTTCTACCCTGTGTGGCACAAGGTGGATCAGCCCGCTGCCACTCTAAAGTTATAGCTCATTGACCCCCCCCCCCCCCCCCCCCCCGGGCCTCCAAATATCTACACGCTGGACAAAAAGTGTAGAGACAAATGGAGACCCGGCACATGGCTTTCCAGGCTGTGAAAGTGACGCAAGCCGAATCGGTCTCTGCATATAGATTCAAACAGTTTGATCAAACAGGCAGGTAAGGCAACAATACACTTTTAGAATTTGAATATGAACACATTAAAGGAAGTCGCCATTTGATGGAGACTGGAAAGAGAGAGAGGAACAAAAAAGATTATCGGAAGCACAAAAATATGTCAGTCGAGGTAAGGTCTGGTAATGAGAGGCAACGGGAAACTTTTAAATAAAATTGGTACAACAGTGATATCTTCTCGATGCAATCGGATTTTTACTTGTCGCAAGGAAAAACTTTACAAGTAAACTTGTTTCTTTCCTTGTTTAAAGATGTGATGAGGAGAGGCGCATCTCCATTAATGAGGCTCTCGCTAACTTTTTTTGTGAGCAAATCAATAGTCCAATCAAATGTAATAACCAGCGAATATCACACTAAAATAGTCTTAAACTCAGTAATAAACTCACATAACTGCTATAACGGTAAGTTCGTAATGGCGGTTCAACGCAGGTATCATGGGAGATTTCTGTCTATTATGTCACTTTCTCTACAGAAACACAGAGATATGTCCCAATTCAGATAGGATACCTGCTAACCTGCCTGTGTCTCTCCGCCACTAAGCCCAATCTTGTGAGTGAATTTCGTGATTTTTAGTGTACTCTTCGCCATTTTTATTACAGGTTTTAATACAAGAATCAACTCTCTCTCAGCAGCAGAGAGGTAACGTCTGCTATCAAAGGTAAAGTTTTGGAAGTAAAGAATTTTCACCGAGCGCGCAGGAAGGATACGTGAGCAAAGACATTGTAGAAGAAGACAGACTGGCCTCTGCTATATCTTTGCACTGGGAAAAAGTGAAGCTGGTCTTGGCACGTGCTGATGGGCAGGACACTTCCCCGCGCGGGGATATGAACCAATATAACATTATCTCTCATGGAGCCTCGCTCTTCAAACCTATTTTAGTCAATTATTTTTACGAATAACAAAGTCGAGTCTCACATATGTTGTACAGTATAATATACCATACATTTAAATCAAAAATGTGGATCAATTCAAGGCGTCCATTCTTTAATAATCGAAGTTAACGATCGGTCGGTCATTGTTTCCTTTAGCACCCATAACCTCTCTGCCGTACTTTCTGACCAAAGACATTATAGAAGAAGACTGGCCCCTGCTATCTCTTTGCACGGGGGAAAAGTGAAGCCGGTCTTGAGTCGGGCTGATGGGCAGGGCACTTCCCCGCGCGGGGGTATGAACCAAATTAACATTAGCTCTTATGGAGCCTCGCTCTTCAAACCTATTTTAGTCAATTATTCTTGCGAATAACCGTGTCGAGTCTCACATATGTTGTACAGTATAGTATACCATACATTTAAACCGAAAATTTGGATCAATTTAAAACGTCCGTTCTTTAAAAATCGAAGTTAACGATCGGTCGGTCATTGTTTACTTTAGCACCCATAACCTCTCTGCCGTACTTTCAATCGAAAATATCTAGCGGATAAATTGACCGAACCTTTCGTTTAAGTTCGTCAATCTCAACTTTGGCATAAGCTGCATATCATATTTGCGTACTTTTGAAAACTAACAGTAATTAACATTCTTTTGAAACAGTTTTATGTATCGGTTCGATAAGTCGCAATGTTAATTTGGTTCATACCCCCGAGCGAGGAAGCTCTGCCTATGACCGTAACCGGCTTCAAATCTCGCCGCTAGGGGCCAGTCTTCTTCTATAATGTCTTTGTACGTAAGTTAACGTAAGGTCGAAAAAAATCGCAGTTAATCGAATTTTTGCAACAAGAGACTTGTGTATGCTTTTTTCAAAGTGCATGCAAGTCAAAACATTAATACAATATTTCAACCGCAAGGCAATAATATTTCGTGTCTCCTTCCAACGTTTGGTAATTTCTTTTTTTTTTTAAAGCAGCTGGACTCAAACTAGAATAAAACAATATTCAAAAAAAAAAAAAAGAAGAAAGAAATAAACTAATTTTAGAAACAATAAATCCAAGTGTCCGTCATGCGCCATTAAGGACCCATGGACGAAGATGAAAGAGAGAAGAAGAAGGAAATATGAAAGCGAGAAGAATCACATCCATGTCCTCCGGAGGTGAGTAAAAATTATTGACCGTCAAAACTTTTGCTTTTGATAGTACTTTTGATAGTACAGCATTCATAGAATCCTATGCGACTCTCTGTGTATCTAATTAATCAAAGAACAGAGATCAATATTCTTCTCCGAGTTGGCCGCCTCTAACGTTGAGTCAAAACTTTTCGCTCGTCATCTTTTTCAGTGGCGACTCGTGCTATTTGGCAACGTTCTCCCCCCCCCTTTAAACACATTAAAAAGGTCGAAGCGTTTAATCGTTGCCGATCGATGACCGAAGCTTTCGATTTTTTCAGTAAGTTTAAATGAAGAATGTACATCGTTGCCAAATGTCACGTTTCATCGTTACTGACAGGGCTGCCGTTTTGCGTAGAATCAATGCTATTTTTCAATTCACCGATGATTCCACCGGTTGAGGAAAGATTACACAGTTCAGTTCAGAGCATGACTGTAATAAACTAAAATACTCGCATCTGTAATCTTTTCTCAACCGGTGGAGTCGTCGATGACTTTAAAAAACTTGCGGATATTTTAATTAATCAACGGAGTCTTCCACCGATTAAGGAAAGATTACAGATCAGAGTATTTTCGCGCATTACAGTCATGAACTAAACTGAACTGTGTAATCTTTTCTCAACCGGTGGAATCATCGGTGAATTAAAAAATAGCATTGATTATACGCAAAACGGCAGCCCTGGTTACTGATCCTTTTATTCCTGTACTTTCAGCCAATCCACACAAACTGAACGAAACTCCTAATCAGTGGCGTAGCCAGGAATTTTTCTGGGGGGGGGGGGTGTCGGTCCGAAAATTGTCAAGAGGGGAGGGGGGGGTTCCAAAGATACTAATTTGGTCAAATTTGTCTGCAAACGCAAAAAATTACCTTTTTTTTAGGACAAATTTTGGTGTCAAGGAGGGGGGGATTCCAGACCCCCTGGACCCCCCCCGGCTACGCCACTGCTCCTAATCAGTGGCGGCTCGTGAAATTTGGCAACAGTGTACTCCTCCCATTTAATCAATGCAAAATAATCGATTCTCCCGGAGGCTGTCAGCCTCCGCAAGAATCGATTCTTTTACCTAAGTTTAAATGTAAAACTTGCATGGTTGCCAAATCGCACGAGCCGCCACTGCTCCTAATCAGCGGCGTAGTGTCTATGTAACCGTTGTACGCAGTGCTAGAGGTCGTTTCACGAAAGTTGGCCGATGACATGACAGCTGGGTTTGTTTACTGCGCAGAGACGAGTTTGTGTTTTTACGCATGTGAAATAACGCGAACATGTCCTTGCGCAGCTAGCTGAGACCATCGTTATATTCGGGAATACCGTAATTACATTCAAATCAGCGGGCCTGATCCTCGTTACTACCCTTCAACCTTTTCTGAAACGTGCAAAACTCCGCCCCTCTGTAAAAATTTCTCGCATTTTTGGGGGGAAAAAAAAATTGTCAGAAGGTAGACAGTTTGGGGCTATCATTAGTTCTTAACCCTCTAAGGGCCAAGCCCGAGTAAAGTCGTTTTTCTTCTCTGTCCATTTTACATTGTTTCAGTCTTCATTCCGGATAAACGCGACTATTGATTAGAACATGTACAAAATAAAATGTCTTCGGGCGCCTTCAATGTATCGTATAGGCAATTTTAACTCCCCCGAGTACGAACAGTTAACTACCTTCCCTTTGTAAACGGGAGAGTGGCGTCCTTTTGAAATCACCTGGCCTTTAGAGGGTTAATATTGCTTGTTTGTTTGTTTGTTTTTTTCCTTTTTGAATTACTGTTCCTTCTTTTACTTGAAAGCAAAAGCTGGAACTTGCAGTTCAGAGCCTTAAATGATAATTGCAATAGGAATGCCAATTCCACTTTATTGTCTTATTCTTGCAGCGAGTATAAATGCACTTATACATTTACAAAGACATGTTAGAGTGTTTTGCCTCTGTTAAAAGAGTGTTTTAGTGGTTGTGAACTCTCCAACTCAAACTGCCCCCCTCCCCTCCATTCCTCGGAAGTTTTCGCTATCCTGAGCTTGCCTTAAGGTTGTTATTTGTAGTATTTACAATCCCACAATGTATTATTGATCCATCCAAAAATATTAGCATTAAAACAACTACCTATTCAAAAGGGTGAAAACGAGCGCTGAAAACACAAATCGCCCGATTTGGAGTCCCCCCTCCCATCCGCTCTCCTGATCAAAATTTTAAAATTCTAATTGCATCCAAGAATATTACTTATTATATAATACCTAAAAGTCCACCAAGTTTCATCTTTGTCCGTACACATGGTCAGTAGCGTAGCTAGCTGAGCAAGCGCCCCCCTGCCGATTCGAATGCTGCGTCCCTCTTTTTTAAGGGAAAAATTGGCCGCTTCGGTGGAGCCCCCCCCTCTCCTTTCGCACCCGTTGCCGGAGCCTTTGCTGGAAAAATTCCTTTCTTTAAAAATTATTGTAAATTAATGTAGAAACATTATGTTTATTTATTCACAATGATAAAACTTAAAAACACTATATCACTATCATGAGTTTGAAAAAGCTCCGAACTTTGTGAACGTGAATTTTGGCAGAAGCACTTAGAGCCTTTTCATTGCTTTCTCCCTACTTTTCTTATCTTCTATTTTTCTCAGTCTGTTCTCTTCACTTTCCTTTTCTAATTTTCCTTTCCTTTTTTTCCTTTTTCTTTCCTTCCCCCACCCCCCTTTTCCTTTCCTTTTCTCCTTTTCGCTCTTCCTCTTTCGCTTCTCAAAATTTCTGCGCTCCCCGATGCGTTGCGCCCCCCCCCCGGCGGGGTCAGCGGGGCCTATAGCTACGCCACTGCACGTGGTCAGAAGTTACGAGGTTTTGTACATCTCGCTCATTGACTCAAAGCACTGTGCGGCGCGGCATGCACTGCCCAGGTAGATTGCACTTCAAGCCGAACAGAGAATCGTTCGAATTGAGACTTCCGGAAGATTAACGCTGTTGACACTTCTCGAAAATCTCCAGAGCCTGCATTATTATTTACTTAATATATAGCTCAACTCTTGACGTGCGCCAAGCACAGAGAATCGTGCGCGCTTGGGAAACAGAAATCATAAAGGATCCACTCGATCTGCTTTGTTCGATATTTGCGGTTCAGTAATGGTTCAGAACATGAGATCTTCTGGATTTTAGTCGATTCGTGATTCGTATCTTCGACATAATAGTACATGATGATATCCAGCAACGTGGCAACCATGAATTCATCTCATTTGAACGTATGAGAAACAATCGATAATTGCGGGGGTCATGGCCCGTTTACTAATCGATTCTTTCTCATGCATTCAAATGGGAATAATCCACAGTTGCCAGATTGCTGAGTCTGCCTTTGATAATAGTAAGCATTGAGCTGATTGCGTCATGTAAGCGTAGCTATGAGGTGTCAAAAGGAAGGCTTCGGAACCGGAGCCAAGGTCGGAATCAAAATCTGCTTCTACCGAAGCCCAAAACCTTGAAAATTCCTTTAAAACTGTAATTATTTATCGTCAACAAATTAATTTATGTCGTTCTCGCACCATCGGAAATTGATTTAAAAGATTTCATTTTGAGTTAGTACGATCGGAGTTCGAAACTGGAGTGGATCCCAAAAAGAGGTCCTTAATGACCCCCCACTGCAATATAATTTAAATTGTAATCTTTTAAATCCATTGCTGATTCCGTGAGAATGCCTTTATTTGAATTTCGAACGATGAAATACTTGTTTTGAAGTATTTTTCATGTTATTTTGATATGTGGGAACATGCAAACTTTGATTTGGGCCTTGGCGAGCCCCAGGCCAAAACGGGGGGGGGGGGGGGGGGGTTGAAAAGTTCTGACCTCAATTTTCTACTTTTTTTGCTAGTTCGTATTTACAATTTGGACAAGAAATTTAGCCACTTTGATCCAATTTTTGGTTGGTAGCTATCATATGAGGCCACATTAATTAAAGTCACTGTTGCCACGAACACCTGTAATTCACGAAACAAAAATGTGAGGGGGGCTTTTGGGGTTGGAAAGCAAGTGAGGACTTCATCCCCCCCCCAGGGCCCCATGTATGCTACGCCTAGGGAGAGATATAGTTTGAAGTGACTTCAACAGTAAAAAACCAGGAATCAATTGAACTTCAAATAAATCGATACTTTTGCACTCCATACAAAATCACCGAAAAGGATCGATTCCTGAAGGATTTTAATGGACCTTTGAACGAGGCGATATTCTATAATATAGTATAGGTTTAAACGGAAAAATGTCCGTGTCCACAAAACCACAAAAAATCGATCCTCTGTGTTTCGACTCCTTCGGTCTCTGACACTTAGATGACAGTTTTTTTTTCACATTTCCGATCCGTAACGAGCGAGTCAGTTTCAGGAAAACAAAACACCTTCTTCAAATGACAAAGGTGTTGAATGCAGAGCTGAATGTCACGTCATTCATAGCACGCTCACGTGGAAGCCCTCCTCGATGGACCCCTGGCTGAATGGTGTGTCATCGCTGAGACCTCACGAATAAACAAGCCTTTGAACTGCGGGTTTTCCTTTTCTTGTCAGAAAACGAAGTATAGAATACAGCGCTGTGAGGTCGAAAAGACAGCGTTGTCCGAACGTGAAAATGTTCAGTGCGATTGATACCATAGAATAAACACAACCAGAATGGAAACAGTCGGCCATCTTGTGTAGCACTTTCGCGAGCAGCTAAACCGGGTACCTCGTGGGTTTGTTTACCTTCGTATCGTAGAGTCTTCTTTCACGTCAGAGTTCATCCTCGCCATCCTCGCTTTCCCTGGTATTTTCTGAGTTCTTGTTCGCATTGCGTTCATATTCTAAGTATTAAAATAGTCTCTTACGGGAGACTCTCTGAGGTACCAGGTTTACAGATTCGCGCGCTGCGGACGATTTTCGTCAACTTTACTTAAATGGGTCTCATTTAAATTCTACTTCGTCAAAAAAAATTATAAATAGCGAAAATCATTCAAAAATCTTTCTAATCTGTATTTCTGGAAGAATTAAAGTGATCCGCCGCGTATTTTCAGTTTTATGGCGTTTTTTCTGAAAAAAGTCATGCCGCTCTGTGTATTTCTTATGGGAGACTCTCGGAGGTACCAGGTTTACAGATTCGCGCGCTGCGCTGCGGACGATTTTCGTCAACTTTGGACGATTTTCGTCAACTTTAAATGGGTCTCATTTAAATTCTACTTCGCCAAAAAAAATTATAAATAGCTAAAATCATTCAAAAATCTATCTAATCTGTATTTCTGGAAGAATTAAAGTGATCCGCCGCGTATTTTCAGTTTTATGGCGTTTTTTCTGAAAAAAGTCATGCCGCTCTGTGTATTTCTTATGGGAGACTCTCGGAGGTACCAGGTTTACAGATTCGCGCGCTTCGGACGACCACTGCGCAGCTCCTCGCGCAGGGTACCAGGTTTACAAAACTTGACTATACGGGCTCTTACGGCAGTTTCCATTCTGGTTGTGTTTATTCTATGTTGATACATCATCTTGGGTTGCAGATTGCTGTAGTTCTGGGCCCAGTAAATGTACGGTACGGACGGTCCCTTCTTCTCGACCCCCCCCCCCCCCCCCCCCCCCCCCGGCTACGCCACTGTTTGTGTAGTGATAGTTTATCTTTTTGTGAATCATCAGAGCTGCTCAATTATAAGGATCTGTATTCATTCATTCAATTTTACTCCACCAAAAGTATTGAAATTCCACCAAAAACCTGCCCCCCCTTAAGAGGGGACCGCGTAAAAATAACGGCAAGTCAGATAGAAACACGGACCAAGGTAGGTGACCCAAAGGTGGCCATACCTAAGCTTGGAGCCAATTTGCTCTAATAAGGAATGAGAGAGAGAAAAAACGAAATACGTCAATTTACTCTTCAGACAGTTGGCTATCATATACTGATTTCATTTTTATAATTTTGTTTTGTTTTTGGTTT